>CM074959.1:18844941-18878269 GCA_037577455.1 Pangasius macronema | reverse complement strand
GTCCTAATGCATGTGGAAGAAATGAGAAGGGAAAAACAGAGCCAACTTACAGGTGCGGGAGAGAAATGTGGTCAACAGGATTAAAAATACAGGATCATATACAGTATATCCATGCTATACTCATATACACGTACAAGAATACAGCCAACAAATATTAAACACTATAACAGGGGGAGCCATCGCAATTGTAACAAGGTTGCTTCAGGGGTCCCAGACTTTTAAGAGTAGTGACAGGTGGCAGCACTGAGACAGAAAAGATACACGCACTAATTTCCACGCTCATAAGATTGAACTGCAATTGATGCAGAGAGTATAAAGACATGGAAAGTTAGGGGCTAGGAAAACTCAAAGGAAGCCACTAAGAAACAATAGTGGAAAGTCACAGCTTTTAAACATGCAACCTATCACAAAGATACAGCAAAAATACAGAGGATGTAACTAGACAAACTAGACAAACAACAGAAAACCGTTAGGTAAGTGGTGTTGTTAAGATTAGCAATGCTAATGAGGGGAACTTGAAGCTAGAGGATCCCATAGAGTTCTGTAGTACTCTCCAGAAAAAAAACACACTCACCACAGTAGAAAAGAAGATAGGAGATGATAGGAGGCTATTGGAGGTTAAGATACCTGTAGCTCTGACTGTATACGCATGTTGCTAAGCAGGTAATTCCATATTGTGTACCTGATGTCCAATGTGTACGATGTGCGAAGAAAAAGATTGATGGCTGTATGACAGTAAACATTATTGCAAGTACTGCGTCATATATCACTTTATGACTTTGTTGAAGATCTGGGCATGCGTGCACGTGTGCACAAAAGGTTTCCAAGTGAGTCTCACTGCCCCTGATGATTAGGAAAGGTGAAATAACATATTATTTATTATCATATCTTATACATTGATTTTTTTCCCATTTTTAATAATTCACAAATTGCTTTTGATTCGTCTTGTCTAGCAGCATATGAATATTACTATGTCCTATATTTTAATTTATGCAAATACACTCTTTATTTGTTTATTTGTTTGTTTATTTATTTTCAGAGGTGTTCTTATATGTGAGTGAAGCTGCTGGTCAGCAGCTGACAGAAGCTCAAACACGCACCCCACCACTCGGCCCATCTGGCCTTGCCTGCACTCTCAAGTTCTCCTACAGCCTCACAGGCAACAACACACACATAGGTACAAGGAACCAAACAGTCCGACACTACAACAATACACCTTTCTGCATACACACAAACAGCTACAAAACATACTATAAAAACCTGCATATAGCATTACTCTGACCCTAACACACACACACACTACAGCAACACAATAATAGCTACACTGATTGTAACACACATACACTACAGCAACACAATAACAGCTACAGTGATTGTAACAAACATGCACTAGAGTTACACATTTGGTGATCTCTCCACTTCTAGGTGAAGTGTCTGTAATCGTAGTAGACAGTTTGTTGGGCTCTCTGCCTCGGCTGTGGGAGTTTGGCGGGAGGACAGGTGAGAACCCAGCGGAATCATGGGTAAAAGAGGAAGTCCATATTGGTGCCAGAGATCGGCGCTTCCAGGTATTGGCATTTCTTATTTTAATGCTGTAGTAATGTTGGCAGAAAAGATAGCAGACCCAGTGTAAGAGCGCACGTGAGCTTTTTCATACTCATACTCTTGGAACAGTAGTCAAACGGTATCAGCGTCTTTGCTGCTTGCTCACCACTTTCTGCTCAGCTTTGTCTTTGCTCTGCTCATACACACACACGCTCAGCTCACTGTTCAGGGAGAACAAGATAGAAAGACCGATCACATAAATAAACATGGGACAACAGGGCTCAGGTGTGCCATGTTAATTATTACACCTCTATTTCGTCCACGAACACGTCCTTCTCAGAGTAGACCCATGCTAAACCATGCCCCCTCCTGCTACAAAGTCCATACTCCATTTTCTTCTGTTTAAGTGTATTACACAGATCTGATTATTATAACTCACCTTCTCTATCTTTCGCTCTGTAAGCTGGAGTTCAGAGCTCGTGCTCAAAATATTAACTCGGATGCAAGAATAGCAGTGAAGGATGTTCATTATGTCAACTGCAACCCAGCATATATTCCCTCTACTACTGATGGTAAGTATATTCCATCTACTGCTGATGATTCAACTCACATCATATATTCATTTCTGCTGTAGGAAGATCTTAAAATTTTGGTACTGGTAAATTGTTTCACACAAAAAGTTTGAGAAACAGTAGGGAGGTGTGGGCATAAGTAAACAATGGGCATGGTAAAGAAGGGAAAATGAGGTCTCAGGTTGCTAGCACTGTTCATATACTTTTTATAGAGATTTTATTGGGAATAAGATTTCAGTTATACAGTATTCCATCAGTGATGGACAAGTCAATAATCAAGATAAGCAGATTTCTGAATCAGGAATACGCATATATGTGGAAACACTGATGAAAAGATTTCCATTAAATAAATCTCCTGTTATCACAACACAGAGTCACCACATGTTTAATCATATTGAGAGAAAATAAAGATGCAAACCAGACAGTAATATCTTTCACAAACACCACAGCTCATACTTAAAACATTGACCAATAACTTGCTCAGTTTTTGTTGTTGGTGCAAACATGAAACTTTATTAGAAGAGGATAATAACCAGAACCTTATTAGCTTTCCATAATCTGTATTAATGAAATAGCTTGCCATATGCTATTTCATTAAGTTATCATCCACTTTTTTGACCAGAGCATTTTCACAGTGGATGAGCTAGTAAGTTTATAATTTTTATAATTCTAATTGTTTTGCTGTGTTGTTTCATTGCAGAACTAATTCTAGGTTGGGTGGAGTTAAAGTGCCGAAATATCAAGCATGAATTCACTAAATTCTGAACATTTTATATGAATACAACCTGATGTAATTACTCTCCATATACAGTATTTGCTAATAAGACAGAGATCATTGTTGCTTGGATAACATGGATTTGTTGATCTTAATTGATCGTAATTTCTGTGTGTTTGTGCTTTCTTCATCAAACAGGACTATCGTGTAACTTTGAGACTGACTTATGTGGATGGTACCAAGATCAGATGGACAGCTATGACTGGAGTGTTCAGAATGGCACTGACCATACTATTGGAAGTGGTAAGGAAAACATTCGACTTTCAAATAGTTTTTATGTAATAAATGCTGCTGTATGGTTTATACTGTATTAATGAATTATCTAATGCATTCTATAGTAACAACTGGTTCACTGGGACTTGTATGGCTGACACTCCATTTAATCTAATAAATGTTAATAAATTAGTAAAAAGTATTGTTATTTAACAAAAGAAGAATCATTAATACATGATTTTTTTTAAATATATATTTATGGAAGGAGTCTCCAGTGTTAGCTCTTTGTAACAGTAAGGTTTGCACTGTGGGAGACTCTTCAGGACAGGGGACTTTGTGATTTTCGGTTACTCTGTAACATGAAAAGTTTGTTCCACATTATATAAAATGTAACTATAAAATGAACAAAAATTATAATAAATGCAAAATTTGTAATTGCAAACTGATGTGGTGTATGACGAATGAAACCCTTTGGAATGCGCTATTATTGGAAAATAATCAACTTCAGGGTTGAAACAGAGTGCAACAAGTTAAAACTTATACTTTTGTTAATTTAAAAACACGCTTTCACTTGCCCAAACCTTTTTTTAATTATTATTATTACTTGCTTGCATGTAATAACACCCCGCTGTAGGTAGAAGTCTGGTGGTGGATATGTGGAACACGACACTACGGGGTCTCTCTGGTCGTCTTCTTTCACTCCACCAGAATTCACTGGATGCGCATTGTCTCTCATTCTTCTACAAACTCTATGGCCCTCAAACAGGTAATATACAAATGTGATATATAATGTTGATATTGAAAGGTAGACCGCGGCTAATGCTTTGTACATTGACTATTTCAGGTGCGCTCAATGTTAAGCTGCTTTTGAAAGACGGCTCAGAGCAGCTGTTATGGACCCGGGTTGGGGCTCACGGAAATGTGTGGCAGGAAGGACACTGCCCAGTGCCTCAACAACTTATTACCTACCAGGTACAAGCTGTTGAGCACTGCATATGTACAGTACTATATCCTACATTCATTATATTTTAATGGTGCAGTTTGTAATGTTTTTCAATATTGGTCAAAATTGGTCAAAATTCTTTCAGGACTGGGTGGGAATGAGATTTAACTCATAAAAGAATGAACTTTCCTGTTATGTGAGATATGATGTTGGAACTTGTGTATGAGTAGGAGTTTGTTTGTTTACATTTCTATCTGTCCCTCACTTTCTCTCTCTTTGTCATTCAGTTAGTGTTTGAGGCAGTGCGCTCAGGTTTCGATGGACAGGTGGCTATAGATGACGTGGCATTTGTAAACGGCCCGTGCTCTCTGCCCACTATGTGCTCATTTGAGCGTCAGAAGTGTGGCTACATCAACAGTAGAGAGGGTTTCTGGGTCCACCAGACATGGGATACAGCAAGGACTGGCCCTAAGACCGACCACAGTCTTGAGACAGAGATGGGTTAGAAAGAAGTTGTAATGTCAAAGAAATGAAATAATGAGTTTTTGATGGTGGGGAATGACTGAGTGATATTTCATGTCGCCACAGGTTACTACATGCTGGCCCACAGTGGTGTGGATGTCCTTCCTCAGGGTAGTGTGGCGATTCTGAGCTCTCCTGTACGCCGTGGTCTGACTCACACTGAGTGTGTCTATTTCTGGTACAACATGGGGGGACATAACCCAGGTTAGACAGCATAAACACATATACCTCATATTTTCTGATATGACAGTACTGAAGAACCTGATCTAATATATATCACACAGGTACTCTGAGTGTGTTTGTAAAGCCTGTTGACAGAGACAGGATCCTGCTGTTCTCCAGCAGTCTGAATCAGGGACACGTCTGGCGCCTTGGAATGGGCAATGTTAGCTGGCATGGAGACTGGCAGGTAATTATCTCATTATCAGTACCCAGACGTCCTTTGAAATAGTCATGGAAAAACTATTTTCATGCTAGTACAAATAAAGATTATGAAATAACGGGGCCCTGCTTTACTAAAGGTTTGCATAAGTAATAACACCTGCCAAAGAAATCCAAGCTAATTTAGTAATAGGGTCAATAAATGATACTGTCTCTTTAGTTGCTTTGGTTGGTTTAGCGTACCACAAGCATTAAGCAGCTATTATGTTTTTCTCCTTTATTATCTCTATCCAAACACACCAAGAATTATAAAGTATATATATATAATGTATCCTGTAAAATCTTTTAAAGACTTAAACATTTAGTAAGAACAATCATTGTTCTTACCCTAACCCTAACCCTAACCCTAACCCTAACCCTTATACTGCTGAAATCTCAATTCTGATTGGTCAAAAGGTGTTGACTATCTTTGGATAACAGCATGGTTCTTACATTTGTTTCAGCTGAAGCGTAGATACGTATTAATGCACTCATTCCAATAAAGTAATTTTTCTATAGTAACAACTTACCCAGTGGATTTTAAAAAATTATGTCTAGTCGTAAAACCTTTCTAATAGGAGATGCTTATTTAGCATTTTGGAAGGTGTTTCCTGTGTCCGCTTCGTAACAGTATGAGGCAAAGTTGTAAATACATTTTTAGACACTGGAAATTATTTAGGACAGTGCACTTGGCAGTTTCTCAGTAACCTTCCAAGCTGCATATTTTGGTTTATGGATATTCCACAACACTATATGTAACTATAAATGGATAAAGAGTAATTGTTGGCACACTGTATAAGAGGAATAAAACACTTCAGGTATAAGAGGAATAAAACACTTCAGGTATAAGAGGAATAAAACACTTCAGAATGCACTAATCTGTTACTGGAAAATAATCAAATTCGAAGTGGTAGCAGTAACTTCCCTTCTACCCCGTTGTTAATTATTTTCTTATAACCGTATGTCCTGTTGTGTTTTATTCCTTACTTAAAGCATGCTATAATCAGTCTTTCTAATGAGCCGAATGTATATATGTTTGTCCTTCAGTTGCAGTTTGAGGTGGAGGGAGGAGGAGGAAAAGACACTTATGTTGCTATTGATGACATCAGCTTCTCAACTCACAGCTGTCCTACAACAGGTTTGTTTAAATGAATGAATGAATGGTCAATAACCATATGCAGGATTACTATTTTTCCTTTTTTTTTTGTTTGGATTCATTTTTCAGACAAATGTGATCTGGAACGAGGTCTGTGTGGATGGAGCAACACTCAGAACCACAATTGGGATCACTTAGATTGGGAGCTAAGCAACCTGCTGTCTGAAACACACTACCCCACCCCTCCATATGACCACACACTGCACAATGAGAGAGGTTTTTATATTTTTATGTGTGGTGTTGCCTGACAAGATGCATCATCCAAGCCGTCCTGTAAGACTTACCAACCTTATTGCCTTAACTTATAGGTCACTTCCTTTTCCTTCCATACACTCCATGGGACTCTGCTACCCGAAATGCCTGGCTGCTGAGTCCCCACCTTCCTCCCACCAAAGGCACCTGCATGTATTTTTGGGTCTACCAGCCTGTCGCTCGTAAGCCCATATCTGTATTCTAATTTCTCACACTTATCAGAGATAATTTAATCACATAATAATGTAGTCATAATAATCTTCTTATAGTCATTAACTATTTCTCATTTGGAGGTTATGAAATGCTGTAACATTGTATGAAGTATTCACTGATATTATTGCTTTAATAAACAAAACTTGGGCTGGTTGTCTTGTTCTATGTAGATGACAGCAAGTTGGTGGTGTGGACGCTCTCCAACGGGGCCAAAACTGAGCTTTTGAGCCTAACTGGGGCTGGAGAAACATGGAACCGTTTCAGATTAAACATCACTTCAGAAACTGAGTACCAAGTGAGTTTTTAATCCTTGTAAATGTACATGTGTGTGTGTGTGTGTGTGTGTGTGTGTGTGTGTGTGTGTGTGTGTGCCTGCATGTGGTACATTTTGTGTTACCATTTGGTGTAATATTTGTGTGTATATACGTGTGCACATGTAACAGATTGTGTTTGAGGGACTTAAAGGAGCGAAGAGTGTTCTTGCTTTGGATGACTTTGGCTACACTGTTGGAGTCAACTGTGTTGGAGAGCAGACAGACCAGATAAGTACGTGTCCGGTTTTATTATGTGCATTATATGGCTAAAGGTTTGTGGACACCTGACCAGCACGCCCATATGTGGTTCTTCCCCAAACTCTAGCCACAAGGTTGGAAGTACACAATTGTATAGAATGTCTTTGTATGCTGTAACATTATAATTTCCTTTCACTGGAGCTAAGGGGTCCAGGTATGTTCCAGCATGACAATGCACCTTTGCACAAGTAAGGTCCATGAAGGTATAGTGTACCAAGGCTGGTGTGGAAGAACTTGAGTGGCCTGCAAAAAGCTCTGACCTCAACCCCACTGAACACCTTTGGAATGCACTGGAACACCAACTGCACCCCAGGCCTCCTCACCCAACATCAGTGCCTGATCTCACTAATGCTCTTGTGGCTGAATGATCAAATCCACACAGACAGCCATGCACCAAAATCTAGTAGAAAGCCTTCCCAGAAGAGTGGAGGTTATTAAACAGTAAAGAGGAGACTAAATCTGGAATGTGAATGAGACAAGCAGATATAAGTGTAATGATCAAGTGTCCACAAACATTTTGCCATACAAGTCAGACTTGCACAATGAGAACAGGGTCAGCAATAAAAGATGTTAATGGTAACAGCACATGTCTCTTGTGTCCTCCAAATCAACTTTTCCCCCTCCAGTTTCAACATCACCTAACAACACAGGAGTAATAGCTGTCTCTGCGGTAGTAGCCATTCTGCTGATGGTGACACTAGCTGTTTTACTGTTCCTCTACCTGAGGATGCGTGAGCGTATCAAATCTCAGACACAGAACTCAAGTGGTAATGTGGCTGAAGGCTTTGGAAATGATCTGTATGAACCAGTAAGTACTTGTCATTAACAGGTCTATGTTCTCTGTCTGCTCCTTATGAGTTCATAGAATATACTATGACAGTGGATCCTGTGTATGCGATATTATATAGTAATATAATAATGTATGGCAAGCCAGTTAACTAGTTACGTGTATTAATACAGACTAAGAGAAATGAACTCACTATGATCATGTAGAACTTCATGTTTGTACCCTCAGCAAAAAAAAATCATCATTGATGAGACACTTTTATTAAGAGAAAAATGTGGACATACTTGGTGTATTAATAACCCTATTTTCACCCCCATCAGGATCATGTTGTTTTACCTTCCATCTATAGCCGGGTAAGTAATCAGTTTTTATATGTGTTCTTGAGTTAAAGAATAAAGCGACTGTATTTCTAACAGGTGTGACATATCTGTTTTACAGGAGCAAGAGCAGGAGGTGGAATAAGAGGTTGGAATGAGTTGGAAGAAGTTGCTGATGCGATTGTGCAACTTGCTGAAGGGACTTTGTGCAAATCATACGATGCCACAGCAGAAGAACTGCTTGTATCGTTGCATACACACCCGTAAAAACACCTAGCAGACTACTCAGTTCTGTTATTACTATTTTTTTATATATATATATATAATTCTGATTACACTACAGTGCAAATCTGGAATTCAAATAACACGTTAACATCAATGCACTCTGATACATTTCTATGGTAGCATTTCTATGGTAACAACTTACACAGGGACTTGTATTGCAGAGGATCTATATAAACATACATATAAAATAAAGAGTGCAGTTCTTGAAACGATCAAGTTTTTGGTGAGGAGACGTTTATTTAACGTTTACAGAAGGAGTCTCCAGTGTTGGCGCTTTGTAAGAGTCAGAGATAAAGCCGTTCTTTTAAGTTTTGCAAGATGGAGCGCTTTGGAACAAATAGCAAGACTGTTGAGGAATTAATGGATGTTTTATTCCTTACATATGGCATGATGGTGCTCTGGACTGCTGAGGTTAGTAGTATGGGAGTGTGCCAGGACATAGTATTAGTAAAGAAGGCAAGATCTAGAAGATGATTTAAGTAGTGGAACATTACAGTAAAGTATACAAGAAAAGAATAAAAATATTATTACTGGTTAATATTAGATTAGATTAGATTAGATTAGATTCAACTTTACTGTCATTGTTCAAAGTACATGTACTAAGCCAATGAAATGCAGTTAGCATCTAACCAGAAGTGCATAAGTGGCATATTTACAATAAATTACAAATAAGGATATATAGCTATGAGGATGATATGTACAAGGAAACGGATGACTTATGTACAGAAGGTGCAGTGGGCATTATAAATAAGGATAAATATGATATATATATATATATTTGTATGTACAATATTACAATATTACTACTACTACTACTAGTACTAATAGTGCAAATGGTTAAAATCCCATTGTAGTGTATAATCTGACAAGACTTTGACAAATAAAGGTTCTAAAAGCTAATGTAGAAACATAAGGAGCTCATTTAATGCTGCTAGAATGAACATTTTATATGTTTACATGTTATGAGTAATGATTGAGCATCAGCCTTCCGGTTTTGGAAAAGCATAAGCAAGTTTGAACTACAAGATCTTTGAACAGTCAATGTACACACAAAAAGTAACCTGTGTTAAGTAGTTGTTCTCATTGTTTGCAAGATAAGAGCAAATTTTACAGGAAACGCATATCAAAATGGAATCATAAAACAACTAGAGCAGCTCTATTTGTTTTTGTAATTATAGTAATGTCTAATGTCAACATTTTAAGGGAATAAAAAGTGTCATTTGATGTTGGAGATAAGCTATTTTATTTCATTTATAAAACCCTTTTCACATATCTATATATGATGGATGTGTAAATATGATTTTTTTACTTTAACCATTGGTTTGAGTAATAAATCTTATTTACACAATTTTCAAATTATCCTACATGTAGTTTATTAACCAAAAGTGTGCTTCTTTAGTTTTGCATTGGAGACAAGAAGCTAATACTACATCCAATTTAATATTATGGAAACAGCATGTCTTCATTTTCACTCACCTCAAAGACATTATTTAGCTCAGTAATATAATTTCTATATAAACATCTCAATAAATGGCAGAATCAGTCCATGATTTTTTATTAATTTATTTTTTTAAACCTGAAGGAAAATATGTTCTGAAGATGAAAGTGGTTCCAGCTTGACTTTTATTACTTTTTCTTGTCAGGGTGGCCATGTCTCAGTAAAACCCGCCTCATCTAAATCCCCAAAAAATGCATAAAAGGACTTGAAAGTAGCTCAAAAGTTTGGGCATTGTTAAAGGGAGATGTATTCTTCTTTTTCTCAGCCTTTGCTTGGCAGACAAGGCCACAATGGTGAACTTGCATTTTTGATTTACAGTACCAGTTCAAACAGTGTTAGCTAGCATACTTTTTTGTCAGCAGGCTACCACTGGCTATCAAGTAGTTTACATATTAAAAAAAAAAAGTTATTGCCTGTGCTTTGTCTACAGAAAGAGAAGTTCGAAATGTTCAACTAATTAATGAATTAAGTTAACCGTGAACACAAAAGTACATGTCTCGGAGCTGCAGCTGATTTTTACTTTGACCTTTTCTAGCTGCTGCTGCTGCTGTCTCCACAATTGCGGTGGAAAATTCCGGAAAATAAATCGTGACGCAACGAGCCTGTTCTCTTTCAGGTCCGCAAACATGTTAATAGCCCAGTATGGGTCATGTCAACCCAATTACCTGACTCAACAAGCTAAGCCAACAACGCTAAAGCTTTTTAGAGTGCATATATTATCATATCATGTCAGAAAACCCCCCACAAACACACATAAGCAGATCTATGTGTCAAATAATGTGACTTCTAATCCTTTTGTGTCATAGAGAAAATTATTTAAATGTTATTATTAATTTCCCTATTGTTTAATTGGAATAAAATTATTTTAAACACCCAAGTGTCTAGAAATAAAACCAGACATTGATTTCAGCAGATTATGATTCAATATTGCATGGAAATAATTTGTAGGTCTGTGCTGAACGCTGAAACTGAGTGTATGACTACACCCCTAGCAACGGTATGATGTTTCCACGGCAACATCCTCGCGCTCCTGTCCTCGAGCACACCTCAGGAGCATCAGTATCTACCATGAATCCAGCAGACGAGATGAAAAGGATAAGAGATCTACAACAGCAATGCAGGGATGGTCCATGAGAGTGTGTGTGTGTGTGTGTGTGAGTGTGTGTGCTCACACTGGAATGTTCAAGCTGGAGAGAAGAAGACCGCATGGCTGGGATGGGAGGACAGTAAATGACAGCGCGTCACAGCCCACACGTTTTAACCGCTCCCATAAACACGCATCGTCCATCGTGCAGAGGCTTTACAGCAGATAAGCTCCCTGCACCTCTAGGATAGTGGCATGGACCCTGCAGTGCTCATCTTCCTGCTGTATGTCATGATAGCACATGACCTGGTGTGTGGACTGATTCAATACCGGGCACAGGCAGCCAAACCACACAAGAGAGCTGCTCTGACGTGGCGCTCCAGGTGAGTTTTGTTTTTTAAGCATGCATCCTTGTCCTGTCTGAGCCCAAATGGTCCCAGCTCGGTAATCTGCAGAAAATCTATATAGATATTAAGATACACAGTAACTCTTCTTGCTTTTAGCATTATCACATAAAAACTGTTTGCCAGATAGATAGGGTCAAAACCCTATGTCACAGACTCCCAACCTTGGTCCTGGAGTAGCAGTTGTCCTACACATTTTAGTGTTTTTCCTGCTCTCATACACTTACACATGTAATTGGTTCTTTTTTCACAATAACTGACATTGCAGTGAATAGGTCCCTGGTGGACTAGTGGCAAAGCCACAGCACTCTCACCGCTGTGGCCTGGGTTCGATTCCCGGCGAGGGAACCAACCCCCAACTGGGGTTGCGTACAACAGTGCTGATCCCAAGCCCAGAAAAATTGGATAGGGTTGTGTCAGGAAGGGCATCCAGAATAAAAAAACTATGCCAAATCAAATATGCGGACCAATGATCCGCTGTGGCGACCCCTAACGGGAGCAGCCGAAAGGGCGTTTGTACTGACATTGCCGTGAATATGGAGCCTAACCAAGTGGAAATATGTTCTCCCTGTGTGTGCATGGGTGTCCTCCAAAAACAAGCCAGTAGATGGATTGGCTACACTAAATTGCCATAGGTGTAGCTGTAAATGTGTGGCATCCCATCTATGGTGCACATTTGGTATTGGCTATTTTTGAAAAGGTTTAACACTTTTTGTAACTGTGCTACACAACACTTCATTTGGCCATGAGAGCGTTAGTGAGATCATTTGTCAAATGTATAGATCGTTGGCATTGAAGGCAAGGCTTTGGGCTAGCCAGTCAAGCTCTTCCATTAAAAGCTGTTCAGTTTGAGCTCAACCATGAATTATACATTAGAAAAATCTCATGTATAATTCTATTTCCAACAGTTAGCATTACTATTTGAGTTCTCCAAGCATCCATCAAGCCCAGACTCATCCATCGGACTGGCAGACAGTGATGTGTGACTCAATCTAATGGTGGCAAGCTTTTCTACCACACTAGGAAATGTTTGACATTGCACATGGTGATCTTAGGCTTGTGTGTGGCTACTCAGTCATGAAAAGTCTGTTGCACCTGTAAGCATCTGATGAACCATTCTTGTGCTGATGTTGCTCTCTAAGAGTTTAAAACTTGATAGCTCTTGTCTCAAAAAAAAAAGATTTTATACACTGTGCATTTTAGCACTCCTCAGACTCTACCACTTTGGTATAACTTTGGCAAACTCTGAAGAAAGTTATGCTGTATCAATTTTACTCAAAAAGTAAATATAGCTTAAATTAAATCTAGATAAATATAGGGTAGTGCCACGAGTAGAGTTGTCACATTTCAGCTCTAGGGTCAGTGGTTCAATCCTGTGCTTGCATTATTGTCTAGTTTTGTGTCTTCTCGTGTATAAATGGGCTTCCTCCAGGTTCACCAGTCTCTGATACCATATGCTGGTCAGTGAATGTTTGTATGCATGGTGCCCTGCCTCATGTCCAGTGTTCCAGGGACAGAATTATTGGTTAAAATATGATGCATTATTCCTCTAAACTGAGTGATTTTCTCTTTCTCTTTCCCTTCAGTGCCCGTATCTGCCATGGCCCGTGGAGAGTCAGCAGTAAGTCTGTCAGGCCAGATAGACTCAGATGGAAGAAGACTTGCCGCATAGTCAGGAAGGCATAAAATTAACGAGGATGGCTATGGGCTCTATAATGAACTCTGTCACATTATCACATTAAGAATATTCAATTTACACTATACCAGACACTGCCTTTTACCGGACAATGATTGTAATTGTTTTTGTTAACAGTGAAGTTCAGATGTTGTTAACATAAATGCTGTCTCTATGTTTATGATTTGTTGTATTTGACAGAGACTGAGGTGCTATTTTTATTCATGTGATGGGTCAAAAAACATTTCTGCACTAGATTTTAGATTGCAGTAGGATGTTTCTGTACACATATGTGGTCCATTTAAAGAAAAATAGCAATTGTGTTTTTGTAAGTTGCTCTGGATGAGAATGTCTGCCAAATGACTAAGTGTATATGTAAATAAATGTGTTATTTATGTTAAAAATCATTAGTGTGTTGTCACTTATATTGAATATAAGATAAAAAAAACTCAAACTACAGAACCAATACACCTAATTATTAACTTCATGAGGCTTAAAGTGAGACATTCTGAAGATGCACAGTATTACCTAAGGGTGGACAAATCATAAATTCACTAGCTAGCCCACTTGGCAAGTAAAAGCTCCAATGTGCTGCCCAGTCACATGTTTTGCTTGCCCAGAAACCTAATTGACTAGGCTAAAAAGTAGTCTTTAATTTAATGTAACAATGCATGGTTGTAATACAGACCAAGAGAAATGAATCAATATATGGCTATTATCCTCTTCTTAAAAAAAAAGTTTCCAATGTAACACAATATGTTTGACAATAAGTCAGCAAGTCTTTGGACAAGGTTTCGGCTATTAGCTAGGAAGTTCTGTCCTCATGTCACACATAAAAGACATTACTCAAGTCTGACTAACATCTAACTAACATAATAAGTACCTGTGTTTTCCTAAGATTGACTGTCATCCATGCACACTAACTAGCTTTATTTGGTAAATTGTTAATTTGATTTATTGACCATGTTTAAGTCAACAAATGTGCCACTGTGAAAGAAATGTCTTGCATAAACAAATACCACCCACTTCTTTCTACTCTAGGAAATGGTGATTTCTCACCCAGAATTCACAGTCAACACATAAGTGACAAGTAGGGTAAGTCACTGTCTGTCCAACCCACATAGCATGTGTTCCATAAGCGCTACCCACATAAGTACATGTTTTGCCTTTATCAATCAAACTAATGCCAATACCGCAACAGTGTCAAAGGAATATTGAGGTGTGGACAGTCAAGGTCGGGCCAACGTGGTTCACTTAAAAATGTGGCATAAGACAGTGGATGAACAAACAACTCCATGCCCATCACCATCTTCTTCACTGTCTTCTTGCTGATGAGTGTGAGTGGGTGGTGACAATGACAATTATTTCTCACCCTTACTTGTCCCAAGGCTGCTGCCTCAGCTTGAGACTGCTCTTCGCCTATAACAGCAAAACACCACATCATCAGATCCACAGATGCACCATAGTAATCGAGTTGAGTGATGAGCAGTGATGAGAATATGAGATATAGGAGCTGACAGAGTAATTTCACATGGCTGACCTGGTTCTGTATATGAAGAAAGCAACATACAGAGGGCGTCTGGTGCTGAGTGAGTCATCTGTGATCTGAGAATAGTCCTGGAGCCTGAACTTGAGTCAGCAGGCGAGTTGTGCAGCAATGGCATAAAGCATAATGAATAAACAGACACCTATGTTTGAAAAGAGACTTCGAACAATATAAATCAAGTGTATTCAATACAACTTAAGTGTCTATACAACGCTAGATCATTCAATAACACTCAGGTGTACTCAAAACAAGTGTTTTAAATATAACTAATGTGTCAATACAAATCAAGTGTATTCAATACTTCTAAAATGTGTTCAACTGAAGTTTATTCAACACAACTTAATTGTGAATACAACTCAAATGAATTCACAATTAAGTTGTATTGAATACACTTGAATACACTTGAATACAACTTAAATGTATTCAGTACTACTCAAGTCTATTCAATACAACTCAGGTATATTCAACTCAAGTGTATTCAATACAACTTAAGTGTCAATATAACTCAAATGTATTCAATACTACTCAGGTTTATTCAATACATCTCAGCTGTATTCAACTCGTGAATTCAATACAACTTAGGTGGCAATATGATTCAAGTGTATTCAACTCAAGTGTATTCAATACAACTTAAGTGTCAATACAAAGCATGTGTATTCAATACAATTTAAGTGTCAATACAACTATATTTAACTATATATCAAATATACTCAAACAAAGGTGTTCAGTGGGGTTTGGGGTTTTTTGCAGGCCATTTGAGTTCTTCCAATCCAACCTTGGCAAACCATGTCTTCATGGAGCTTGCTTTGTGCACAGGGGCATTATGTCCATAATATATGTCCATATACTTTTGGCCATATAGCGTAAGTGTCAATACAATTCCAGTGTACTCAATTTAAGCGTATTCAATACAAATTACGTGCCAACTCAACTCAAGTGTATTCAATACAGCTCAAGTGACAATACAACCCAAGTGTATTCAAGTGTAGTCAACTCAAATGTAATCAGTACAACTTAAGTGGCAATAGAACTCAAGTATTCTCAACTCAAGGGTATTCAGTGCAATTTAAGTGTCAATGCAACTTAAATGGCAGTACAACTCAAGTGTATTTAATACAATGTAAGTGTCAATCTTTCTCAAGTGTACTCAACTTAAGTGTGTTCAATATAACTCAAGTGTACTTAATTCAAATGTATAGAGTACAACTTAAGTGCCAGTACAACTCAAATGTATACAACTCAAGTAACTCAAATATCAGCTCAGGTGTATTCAAGTCTTAGTAAAACTCAATGTATTTAATACAACGTAAGTGTTCAACACTTAATAGCTTAAATGACTTTGCACTATAGGGGATGTATAAATGAAAATCCCTACAAAACAAAATCAAAATTTTCACTATGTCATCATAATCTTGTATTTCTTGCAGTGTGTTCCAATAGATATTGATAATATAATATAATTATAATTAATAAATGTGTAATAAAATGTACAATCATTTGGATATTTTATAAACAAATTTATTTATTCTAATCCATGAAAATTCGGCACTGTTTTGTCAGACAAACTAGTTGCAGATTGATGCAACACAATCAGAACAGTACAATAAGCTAATACACGTGCACATCGAACACACAAATCTATTTCGTTTTCCCGTTAACTGAGGACTAAAAAAGATAATGTTGGTTCAGCTGAACAAGCACTGCTGCCTTCACCATGGCTCACTTCTCAATCAGCATTTCTTACAGATTACACCCTTGTTTATTTGTGAAGTGAAGCTAGACCGGACTTAATGAACAATCCTCTCCCTCTGCGGCCTCACTGGGTGTCCATGCCTTGCTCTGCAATAAAACTGAGCTCTCTCAGTGGCTTCTGTTATAGCATGTAATTGAGTGTTGAATATGGTGGATAACTGACCTCAGCAAATTAGAGTAATTTGTATTTCAGCTGACAATCATGCATCAGTGATTGTAGCTCCCCAAATGAATTCATGGTGACTGAAGAACCCAGATAATGTTTGTCTTATGTAAAGGCAGATGTGTCACAATTTTAACATATTACACAAATCAGGTCATTTTATTGGTCAAAGAAAGACGTGAAATGTACACAATTGTATGCCAAAGAGTAGTTCGGATTGGCTTTGAGTAAGCTGTCTAAGTCACATAGGTAAGCAGTAATGAACCTGCAATGGGTGTGGCTTTTTTTTTTTACATCACAGGCAACATTTAAATGCAGGATTCAGAATCTCTCAGTCAGGTTTCGCTGTTCAGGTCTCACTGTACAGTTAACAAGAGGGAGAATCTCAAACAAACCTTATCCTCCTAGAGTAAGTCTCCTTTGTGTGTTGAAAATGCTCTTATTATTTTAGGTACTTATGCATAAATATGTTCTCTTTTTGCTGAAAAGAATTTGTTTGTCTGCTCTAAGTATGATTTATCTAATTATTTGCATGCACTTTATTTTTTGGATTGTTAACAATTAAAATGTATTATACTACACCACTGTATTCTGGAATCTGATTGGTCAGAAGGTGTTGATTATTTTGTATAACAGCACAGGTTTATATTAATGGGCTTGTTCTAATATGTTATCATTTCAATGATGGATGTGTTACATAATCTATCATTGAAAACAGTCAACTTCAGGGTGGTAATAATAACTCCAGTTCGTGTTGGACTTCATCATGCCACCACATTGTTGATTATTTTCCTATAACAGCACATCCTACTGCATAAAGTATTTGCCACACTGAACTGCACTACCTTTCTTGCTTAGCATTTCCGGTGCTCTGTTTTTTTTTTTTTTACAGAATCTCTGTGCTTTCGTCATTTTCAGTCTACCTTAACTGTCGCAGGTGCTGCCATGTCGTCTTCCTTGTCTGTCAGCTCTCAGCTAAATAAGGTGCTGCGCTCCCACTACCTCAGCCTTCCTCAGGAAGGTCTCTGTCAGGTCACCTATGTCTGGATTGATGGCTCAGGGGAGGGCCTTCGGAGCAAAACCAGAACCTTGGAGTCTGAACCCAGCAGCATTGAGGGTATCACAAGATCATAGTCTGAAATTTTGCTCTAACTGTGAATTATTTTCAAGACCCAAAAAAAAAAAAAAAGAAGAAGATGAATTATGGTTCTGTCAGTTGGACAATGTGTGTTTATCTATTCAGTCCAACAGCATTTTGTGAAAATAGGATGATCGAGTAAATAATCCACCTCTTTTGCATTCATTACATCCATGACTGCATTTCAAATGCACCTTCTCAGTCATTACAGATGTGTCACTCTGTGTAATCACCTGACACGACTGTCAGTGATAGGCTGCATGAATCTACAGTCTGGACTAGAAAGAAATCAGCCCCAGCCTCACTTCTTCATATTATTCTATGTGTTTTGCATTGGTGGTACTGTTATGTTTAGTTCCACAAAAGTCCAAAACAAACATTTTTTTTACAGCAAATAATGTGATGCCAAAAAAGAAACCTTAAATTTATTCAAATTGTCTCTGGAACATGGGGTGAATGTATTTATTTTGAAAATTTCTACATTTTTAGTGTGATTGGTGTGATTAGTGTGATTGTGATTGGATTAATCAGAAATTAAGGGGGGAAATACTTGAATTTATGTTTAAAATTCTCCATCATATCAAACACATAGACCTAATATCTATTGTTACAATCATTCAAGAAAGACTATTTTTGTGATTCTTTCATGAACTTTATGTAATTTTCTCATTTTAAGGAGTTTTCTACTTGTGCACTTGAAATAAAGAATCTGAACCTATACTTCAACCAAGTGTATTTTTTGGTACTTGATAAAGTAATTGTACTATGGTAAGAATTTATATTTTACACTTCTGATCTTTGCTGAACATTTGTGCTAGATATTCCAGAGTGGAACTTTGATGGCTCTAGCACAAACCAGGCTGGGATTTCTGACAGCGACATGATCCTGGTTCCAGTATGTATATTCAGAGACCCATTCACTCTGGACCCCAACAAACTGGTGCTCTGTGAGGTGCTCAAGTACAACCGCAAACCTGCAGGTATAATCAAAGCTAGCCCATTTGATTAATGATTGATTGCATTATTGATTTAAAAAAAAACCTGTACTTTGATATTGATTTTGATCATATGCAGAAACTAATCATCGGAATGTCTGTAAGAAGATCATGGAGAAGGTGAAGGACTTCCAGCCATGGTTTGGGATGGAGCAGGAGTATACTCTGCTGGGTATAGATGGACATCCTTACTCCTGGCCGTCAAACGGTTACCCCAAACCACAGGGTGAGAAATTAAGTATATGACAGAGTGCTGAATTAGATGCTTGGGCATTTTATTATGAAAGACAAAAAGATAGTGCTTGTCCTAATTCTTATAATAGCTATTTACACGTTTTATTGTGTTATAGGTAAAAATGGAAACGCTCAGACACAAAGTATACTGTAGCTTTTGAATCTGAACCTGTGCCTATATTTCTGTCTATATAAATATAACAAGCAGAAGTCTTTTCATGTTTTTTTTTCTTATCTCTTTATCAGGTCCATATTATTGTGGCGTGGGAGCAGATAGGGCCTATGGCAGAGACATTGTAGAGTGTCACTATAAAGCATGCATTTATGCAGGCATCAAAATTTATGGTGCCAATGCGGAGGTGAAGCCCTCTCAGGTAATTTCCAACTTCCATTCTTTCTATTCACTATGAGTCGTATTCAGAGTTTAGGTGAGGATTTAATAGCGCAATTGCACACATCGATATTTGGACCTTAGATGTAATTACAGATGTAAGTACTACAGTATTCAGAATTTACATGAGTTGCACATTTGGGGCTGAGTTTGTGTAAAACAGAGGCATGTCTCTGTTACATGTGATTCTGACCATTTTTTGCCTGATACCAGCTCAAGTGAGGTGTAACATTAAGTTCAGCAAAAAAATCTAAATAATGTGCTGGATCAAGTGCTATTTTATAAGCTATAATTACAATTAGGCCTATTCATGCAGAAATAAATTGTCAATATATTATTAGATTTAGAGTTTATTTCAATGCTTACCATCTTCTCATTTATATGTCATCGTATTAGTCTTTTTTTTTATTTTTATTTGTCAAGAAACATCATTTGCTTCTTCAGTCCACATTTTCTATACCTGAATTTTTTTGTTGGGTTTAAAGGCAAGTGCTTGTATTTAAAGGTGTTGGTCTAGACACTACTGAAAATCTCAGATGCTTCTACTTCTGAACGAAGAGCCCATAAAATCGACTCAAGCGTGTGTGTAACCCATGCCTGAATATGCACAAATTTTTCCACATAAATATCGATATACCTTTTGGACATAAGTCACCGAATCTGAATACGGGCTTTTTGAACATGTGAAAGGTTCAAAGATACATGTTGCTGAAGATTTTTGCTTGCCTCTATATAGTGGGAGTTCCAGGTGGGTCCATGTGAAGGAATTGGAGTAGGAGATCACCTGTGGATGGCGCGCTTCCTATTGCATAGAGTGTGTGAAGACTTTGGTGTAATCGCCACTCTGGATCCCAAACCCATCCCAGGGAATTGGAACGGAGCTGGCTGCCACACTAACTTCAGCACTGAGGCCACTAGAGCAGAAGGAGGGCTTGAGTGAGTACATTTTTGTATAAGGATATGAAAACAAAAATGGGTCTGTCCTTACGCATGTCCTTGTGCTTCTCTCCACTGTATTAGGCATATCGAGAAGCTCATAGAAAAATTATGCGCACATCATGTCCAGCACATTCGAGTCTCAGATCCCCATGGTGGTCAGGACAACCAGAGAAGACTCACAGGCTTTAATGAGACCTCCAATATCCATGTGTTCTCAGCTGCAGTGGCTAATCGTGGAGTCAGTGTCCGCATCCCCCTGCAAGTTAGCCAGGACAAGAGAGGATATTTGGAGGATCGCCGACCTGCCGCCAACTGTGACCCATATGCTGTGACCGGTGCTATTGCTCGTACCTGCTTAATGGAGGAAGAGGAGGAAGACGTCTTGACTGATCTGGATATTAATGATTTGGAGTAAAACACTCCAAATTCCACTAGTAAACATGGTCCTATGTTACTGGATATATAATATATACAGTAGTTTACAGATTTTTTTTAATTACATATATTGATATTAGATAATAGAATAAATAAGAAGGGAAATGATACACAAGCGATTTGTTGTAAAGCAAGACGTCCTATGCACATAATCATACCAGTGTCTATTTAGCTCTGTACAATGGCACTCTGGGAAAATGTGGAATAATGCAATTTTGAAAGTGTCTGGGAAAACTGTGGCATTAGCAGTTTCTTTAACATAAATTTGGCTTGCACTGTATCTTAAGCCTATGAAATTCTTGTTATTCTGCTAGGATGATTAAATACAAAGGAGTCCATGTCTTATTCAGAATTATTTATGAATAGCCATCCATCCAAAGGAATAAAAAAAAACCTTATTGCATACACTGTAATATAACTTGGGTTGCCAGCAAAGGACTGTAAAATTTACAGTAAACGTGGTATACATTGTATAAAATAACATGGAATAAAATAACACATAATCCAGTACATTTACTCATTTGGCTGATGCAGGATACAGTTGAGCTTAAGGTTACCTGTCTTGTTGATTGATTTAATGCAATCTTTTAGTGGAGTTAATTCAGTGGTAGTAATGCTTGAAGCTAGTTGAGCTTGTTGTGGTGGCTCAATGGTTTTGAGTAACACATCAGAAGGTCATGTGTTCAAATCCCAGCACTGCCAAACTGCCATGAGCAAGGACCTACAGCTCAGTTGTATCCTGCATCAGTCAAATGAGCAAATGTACTGGATTATGTGTTATTTTATACTATGTAAGATATTAGTGTGTTTTACTATAAATATATTTTACAGTTATTGCCAGGTTGCCAGTTAATTACTGTAAAATGTCGAACAATTCTTTTTAGGCTCCAGGCTTCCTGTGACCCTGTGTAGGATAAGCAGTACAGAAAATGAATAGATAACATGATGCATCTAGTTTCAGGCTTAAATTTCATTGCAAATCCAAAATAATAATAATAATAAAAAAAAAACAGTTAGCATTTTAAGCATGTTTTTCATTAAAACTACAAGCTAAGGATTAAGCTACAAAAGATTAGAGGTGTGTGTATATATAATGCAATCACTTCATTTCACAGCAAATTTCACAAGGTGGCAGCACAAGCAAGCACTGAACCTTGACCCTGTGCCACATAAGACAAGTTGCAAAATGTGAATCATCTTTAAAAAAAAAATTATTCAGCTGTTGTTTAGAGTTCCTAACATGACACGCTGTAGCCCTACTGCATTTGTTAGGATTTTTGTTTTATATTAGATGTGCTTTCCCTTCCTGTCTTAGTCTAGATAGGAAGTCCTAGGTAAAACCTCTAGATCTACTGCTGACAAAAAGAACAACATCAACATGTGGTCTAATTGTATTGACAGCTAGTTTGTTTAAGCCATTCCACAAATAGGTGTGTTTTTTAAGCTGAAATTAATTAAAGGCTACAGCCATGTAGACCATGTGTCTCTAAACAACCAACACCCTGCTTCAGGTATTTTTAATCTGCAAATCAGTGATCCAGTACTTTATTATTATTATTATTATTATTTTTAAATTATTATTCTGTGGTGTTAAATGTGTAGCTCATTCTAAAAAGCATTTAAAGATTATAAGCAGGCAAGGCACTCACAATCCACATTTTATTCCTTAGTAATCTAGTACGGTAAAAGCATTCACTAGGTTCCTTACTTACTTAGCTATAATATAATGGGGATTTTTTGCTGTGTGTGTAGACTCGGTCTTTGTCAGAACATTTTGGATGTGCCTATTACACTTTGGTATACATACGTATACATATCAGTCTCTCTAAATTTAGAGTTAGTGTCTGAATTTGGCCTGAACTACATGGACAAAAGCAAATTCTGATCTACACACCATGATTGTGGTATGCCTTGCACTGCATTTATACCACCTAATGAACGCATTAAGGGGTTACAATTAATTGTGTCACAAAATTATTGCTTTAACATTACCAGAATAGGCTTTTTTAAAATATAGCAAATTGAGTGCTTATGTATTGCTACCTTCTACCATATCAGCAGTTTTGCAAAGGCCAGAATTTTGATAATGTTAAACAAACAATGTTTGTGCAGTCTGGATCAGATCACATCAGAAATTGGCCTCCAGTAAGGATTAACCCCTCTCTTTTCTCTCCATCCTATCTTCACAGGATGTTGATGAAGGGTGCTGGAAATTATAACCTTCAGAATTATAAATGCCTGCGGATGACATGATATCCGTTCTGTCCTCCCTTGGATTAAACTGAACTGGACTACACACGCCAGGCCTGCTGCAGAGACAAACTGCAGCTGTCAGCATGCCCAGAAGACCGGAGAGTGGCTTTCAAAAAATATGGGCGAGGGTTAAAAGTCCATCATGATCGTCATTTAATTTAACCATAACAGTGACATGTGAGTGAAGTGTTCTGTGTTCTTGCACATGAATGGAGGTACAGGACAGAAAGAGTTTATTTTATTTTATTTCTAATTAACTTATTACATTATTACACTCTTAGAATAAAAGAAATTGAGCAGTGTCCCCCAAAGTGGGGCAGACAACAATGACACAAATCACAAACTGCTATTATAAGCATTATTATATTTATTACTAAGTTCTTATAGTTATTAGCCTGTTTGACTGGTCACTTGAATGGAATGGATTTAATCCAAATCTCAACAACTCACAAACAAACTGGTCTATAAATAATGTCAACTTAGACCTAATGTGTTCTGTTGGTGGAAAGTTAAGCAAGAGAAACATCTCCAGCTCCAGTAAATAGCCAAGGTATTAATGTACACATTTAAATAATGAGGTATTTCAATAGTTGGATAATGTTCATTAAAATAAATATGCTGACAGGAATTATTCTACACCTAAAGAGGTCCCTTAAAAAAAAAAAAAGTTTGAGAACCCCGGAATGTCCGATTGCAAAAGTTTGTACACCCTTCCGACAAAATTAATAAGACAAACAAGTGATAACTCTGACACTTATGCATCGTTTCAACAGTCTTTGACTCTGGACACTAGAGGCACGTGACCGTGTCTATTCTTTCATTTTCGGTTGATTGCATGAAAGACCTTGTTGTGTTGGGAATTTTTTTGGGGTGGGGGGGAGAGAACAGAGGCTACTGGAGTTCATCTAGAAACCATGTAGGATGCATAAAGTTTACTTTATTAATATTCTGATATCTTTTATTATAATCTAAATACATTTGCAGAATGAAAGCAACTACATGGATAAATAATGCTGCATAGGCATATTAGCAAAGCCTGCACTGCACGCGCTCCCCTATACTCCGTGATGACGTCACGCCCTGCTCTGTCGATCCGGGGTGGAGTGAGTGAGAGAGAGAGAGAGAGAGAGAGAGAGAAGGACTGTGTGTGAGAGAGAGAGAGACAGAGACGGAGTGAGAGAGACAGAGAAAGAGAGAGACGGAGTGTGTGTGTGTGTGAGAAAGAGAGAGAGAGTGAGATAAAGAGAGACTGAGAGACAGACGGAGTGAGAGAGAGAGATAAAGAAAGAGTGAGAGACAGACGGAGTGAGAGAGACAGCTAGAGAGAGAGAGAGAGAGAGAGAGAGGTGGGAACGCTGCGGGTGTGACGTCACGCGCGACTCCGCCGTCCACCGCACGGATCAAGCAGAATCTCACGCGCTTTTGGCTCGCGAGCTGAGCGGCACCGAGACGATGGGCAAGCTGCAGGAATTCGACATTACTTTCAGCCACAACAAAGTGGTGTACAGCCCGGGAGAGACCATCTCGGGAACGCTGAGGATCATCACCGCCAACTCGCTGCAGTACAAGGGTGAGCGTCTCCGTTCGCGTCACTGCTCACTGCTGGCTTTACACAGTCACCGATGACCGGGAGAGACCTGGCAGGGTGGAGTGCTTTTAATCTGGATTTGTGATAAGATATTTACGCTTATGACCATTTCACATATAGGAGTGTCAGACTCCAGAGCTAAAACAACACACTGCATGCTGAGCTTCCCGTTTTCATCTCATCTAACGCACCTGCTTGCATGAATCCACTTCTTACCAAATTCAGGTGTTTAACAGGCAAAACAAAATGCTTAGGCTTGTCTAGTGTGGCTTTCAGGGATCTGGCTTTGACCCTCCTGCTTATTTATTTCCACTTAGATCTACTGAGTCAGAAAAAGGAAGTCGAGTTTGTTTGTGATAAAGACTAAAACCCTCAGGAGCATGCTGTTACAGGAAAACAGTCAAAGAAAGGCTGGTGTGATATATCAAATGCATAGTTACAGTTACCATCCCAAAGTTGATTATTTTCCAATAATAGCACTCCGTGAAGCGTTTTATTCCTCTTACTCTATATATCATAGCAATTTGTCAGCGATTACACTTATACTTTTTATCCATTTATAGTTACGGTTCATGTTTTGGAACATGTGTTGAAAGAGTTAGTTCCTGTTATGACTAAGTTATAGCAGCCATAACCAGTCATTCAGTTATCAGTCTGTCTTTTTCTCTATTTTGAAGTTAGTAACATAAAAACGTTATTATAGTGTGTCACGTTATTGAGAAAGTGGAAATCGTAAACTACTCTGTCCTGAAGATTTTCTCACTAACCGTTACAAAGTGCTGAAACTGGACACTCCTTCCATAAATTAATAAAAGCTTTCTCCTTACAGAACGCTAGGCCATATCAACGATTAGACGTCTTTGGTAAATAACAACACGTTTATTTATACCAGTTTATTATAATTTCTATATTATCTGGAGTCTTTTATACACGTCCCTGTAAATCAGCTGCTATTGATAATGTATTCATATAAACCTGTGATTTGAATTGAACCAATTATTGAAAATTAACACCTTTCGACCAATCATATTTAAGAATTCGGCAGTGCTGTAGTCTGTGTGTCGAAGATGATTTATTCCATGTTTGTCTATAGCTAAAATACTTAGAAGATTGGTTGTTTGTTACAGTCCCAGGTAGGTGTTGTTCTTTCCAGTTTGATGATTTTCCTGTTCTAGCACATCTAAAAATGTTCCTTAGCTGCTGAGTTGATTCAGGTGTGTTTGATCTGGCAAATCATCAAGCCGTGCATCACTCTGACCTCAGGACAGGAATTTATAACCCCTGGCTTCTAAAAGAAACTCAGTATTTTCCAACTCTGCCCTCCCAAACCCTGACGTGACTGTAA
The DNA here is from genome assembly GCA_037577455.1 of Pangasius macronema. Lineage (NCBI taxonomy): Eukaryota > Metazoa > Chordata > Actinopteri > Siluriformes > Pangasiidae > Pangasius > Pangasius macronema. The sequence continues at coordinate 18,852,257 of CM074959.1, read as the reverse complement.
AAATATGCGTAAACCTGGTGACGGTGCATGAAACAGCTACAAGCTATGGAAGACTGCTTCTCTCAAATGAGCAAGTTAGCACACATTGTCTGTGCTGTGATCTATCTATAATGATTACACAGCTCTCACCCCAATAAGCCTGAAAGCTGGGAGCATCAGTACAACCAAGGGGCATGTATTAAATTTAGCAGGAGTCTGTTTCAAGTTTTGAAGGGAAAATATAAACCTATGATTATGTAAATTTTATTTTTGAAATTATGTCCAGTTTCTATGCACATTTTTGTAAAGTTTGCACTCAGATTTGATATTCTTTGAGATCCCAGATTGCACAAATGAGCTCTCTTTATTTGAGATATTACTAAATCAAAGCCTCATGGCATGGACGTAAACCACTGGATAGTTCTAGATATGTTTTTAAACTGGATGGAAGACATAAATGTAAATGTTATAATTTGTCCAAAAAAATTGCTCAGAATGATTTAATCTTCTCATTATCCACATATCTAGGTTTTAGTAAACTAGCAAATCCTAAACTAGCACTGTGAGTTGCTAGTTTTGTTTATTTTGAGCTGTCCGTATTAGTCAGTCATAGTGTTAGCTTGCTGTTAGCTGTGTTTTCATTAAGCTGTCCATGTTAACTTGTTATTGATATTGTTTAATTTAAGTTATCAATGTTAGTTGCTAATGTTTGTTAGCTTTGAGCTAGCAGTGTTAGCCTGTTGCTAGAATTGTTTATTTTTGGGATACAATAACTTTGTGCTTGCAGTGTTAACTAGTTAATGCTATGAGGTAGCACTGTTAGCATGTTGCTAGTGTTACTATGTGCTTGGTACTATGAGCTTGCTCATAATTATTTATTCATTTATTTAGGAATAAGCATATCAAAGGATGAACACAGCATTCATTTAATTGTGTTAGAAGAGCAAAAACACTTGGATCACTTGCAATATAGAAAGCAACATTAATCTCTTCTTTCGATTTGATGTTCATACGTAGTGGTTTGATAATTAATTAAACATGTTTCAACAAGTTCAACTCTCTCTCTCTCTCTCTCTCTCTCTCTCTCCCTCTCTCTCTGTCTGTCTGTCTGTCTTCTCTCCCTCCCAGTAGAGTATAGATTCAAAAAATTATAGCGAAGTGAGAATGTAGTCATATGTGAAATCTAAGCCTAACACATTTCATCAGGAAAAAACAACACGATAAAAAGGGTGGGGCAGTGGAAACTTTAAGCTACAGATAGTGCATTGGTGTGTTTTGTTTAAATTGAATTATTGTGAAGTTTTGAGACAAAGCATTAGATTACAGTGTAGATTATTGATTTAGGGGAACTGGTGAATTTCACCATTTCCTGATGAGGGAAATTGACGTCTAACGAAAGGTCAGCTTGTATTTCAGTCTTTTTCTGTGTGTATGTTAGGCTGTGACAAACTTCTGTCTCTTTAGTGCATATTTTGCATGAGTGCACACCCTGCCTAACTAACTCTTTGTCCTTGATGGTGAACTTTGTGAAAATAGGGAAATAATACCAGCAGTACCAGCATTGGGATTGTTCATGCGTGGTTCTTTTTGTCAGCAGAGCAAGAAATAAATTTGCATTAGTATTCAGTAATAGACATTAAATATATAACACGCTGAAAAGCGTAGCAGCAGGTTGAGCTTGAGATTAACATTTTTTTTTATCTTGTGATGCTTTAGTACTGCTTTATCTATGTGATTGATGTCCTCTTTTAGATTAGACACCGCCTGGCACGGTTATTATTTTTGCTATGGATTTTCTGTCCTTTAAATAGCCTTATTATTGCTGTACGGTTTGATTTTAAGCCCTACTCATAACAAGACTCTGGAATACATTTGTTTTCCTTCAGGCACACAATGTAAATCAAGAAGCCGAGCTGCAACCTGATCTGAATATTCCATGTGCACTACGCTCTTTTAACAGGAGCAAACATGCACATAACACTACGTTAAGTAGCTTTGGATATTAAAGTTAAAGTCGCTGTTGAGTTCTCTGATTGGTCAGTAGATGTTGATTAATTTCCTATAACTGCAAATAAGGACACAATTATTGAACATCTCGGGTTTCAGTGCTTTGTCAATGGGTTTCCCAGCAGAGGAGAGTAATTTGTGCTTTCTGTTTTTTTCTCTGTAACAAGACAAGCTGTGTTTTGTTGCCTTTTTAACTTGATATGAGAGATTAAAAGGGAGGCTGGTGAGGGAATAACTGTTTATAGCTGCTATGGCATGAGTGATAACAGGAACTGACTCGTTTCATGGATGTATCACAACATGTACATAAAAGTAGCTGTAGACACAAAAAGTGTGACGTGCTGTTCATAAAAATTGTAATAGTTGGCAAATATTTTTGGTTTAAGAGGAGTAAAGCACTTTGGGACATGCTGTTATTTTCAAATACATCAGCATTTGTGATACAGTAGCATTGTTGGACTGTTGCTAGCATTGTTTACTTTGAGCTAGCAGTGTTAGCTAGTTGCTAGTGCTATATATTTTGAGCTAGCAGCATTAACCTTTTAGTGCTGATAGTGTATAGTGTGGTATATGATTAATAAGCAGTGTTAGATGCTTAGTAGTGTTGTTTACTTTATGCTAGCAGTGTTAGCTACTTGCTAGTGTTTACTTCAAAGTAGCAGTGCCAGTTAGTGCTGCTAGTATTGTTTTTGTGTTAGCCTGTTGCTAGTGTTGTTCCTATAAATGGTTAAAATGTATGATGTGTCATTTAGTCAGTTGCTTTGTTGCCTTTAGCAAACAGTTTTTTAAACAAACAAACAAAAAAAAGAACAGAATTGACAGCTTTTGTTTCAAAATTGACATCTTTAAGGATTTAAAACATTTAAATGGAGGATAGAGGAACACAGTTGGGAATTGAGGGAGAAAAAAAACCCCAAAATATTTAATTCATTGTGGTCATCTTATTCATTGCCAATAAAGCATGGTTATGATTATTACTGTGGTGTGGAAAAGTCTTAAACATGTATGCTAACAAATTAGCTTCTTCCATCTCTCGTAATAACCAGAGATAAATGATAAATATTTTGAGCATGATTTTGCTAATATCTTTTGAAAGGAAAGTTCATGAAAGTATTCTACAAGTTATAATATTTTACGACTGTCTTTAGATGTCAATTATAAGTGAGGTTAGATTTTTCCCCCCTGTTGTGTCTGTGGTATTGGCCCATCTCTGTTATGGCAAAAAAAAAGGGACAGGTCTGAATTTGAGTTTCTTTTGAAAATGGCACTTCTGCAATCCAGTCTTATCCTAAGCCCTGTTTGTCTCGTCATTATCAAGCCAGTATTTCAACTAATTTTTTTTCACACCACCAGGAAAGGTTTTTAAAAATGCAACACTGGAAATGTGGTCCTGCTTGGAATAGCAAGCATGTCATTTCTTTCCCCTCAGACAGCCATCAGTGGGTGGTAAATTACCTTTTCAGCAGCGAGTGAGTGTGTGTCATGTAAAGATGTGTCTGCACTGACTGCTTCCAGGTCAGAGAGACAATAAATAAGAGAAAGGGGATGGAAATTTTCCAGTGGAAACGGTTTCTCTGATGTTTTGCCATGGCTCATCTAGATCATTAGCACTTCCTGAGTAGGGTATTGTAACCTTTCCATGTAACACTTTCCTGATGACAATATTCATGCCCAGACTGACAAACCCAAGGCCCAGAATGACCTTGTACATAACGGTGTACATCCAGCACTTCTCAGTTACACATCCTGACTGTAGGCCAGGCAGCAGCTGCAGAGAGAGAGAGTTACTCAAGAGGAAGTGTGTGTGTGTGTGTTTTTTTTTATAGGGCTTAGAAAGAGAACTGTCACACATTTTCACCTAATATGCACTGTATCACTCATTTGATTCACTGTCTGTGGAGGCAAATTTATGCTTATGTAACATTGTCCTCTTTCGCTTCTGCTTACATGTGATGTGACCCGATGCAAAGCACAGCGAAGTGGATTATTTTCCTCTAACAGCACATCCTAAAGTGTTTTATTCATCTTTTATTCACCACAATGATTTACGAACAACTGCAATTTTGAATTTATTAATGAACAATACTGTTTATAGTTACATGCAGATGTTGTAGAACGACCATGAGACAGGTTATGCTGCATTTGAGGCAAAGTTGCAACTTATAATGCCCCTACAACTGGTAAAAACTGCTGAAAACACCCCTCAACTTGAAATTTCAACTCGTCAACTCCCAGTGCCTTCCTTGTGTATAGGATGACTAAAAACCAACATGGCCGCTCACACTGTGAACATTGCAAAGAAGTGCTTCTCTACTTTTAAATTAGTTTATAACTAATTCCATATTTCTTATTTATTTATTATGTCCATATTTCTTTCCACTTCACTCATCAAATGTCCCGAGGTGGGAAATGACATTGTCATTGTCATTACAACTTGCACATTGCCAAGAATGCAGCATAGGTTCTTGTTATCACTTACATTATAACAGCTATAAACATTTGTCCCCTCACTAGCCTATCTTTTCTCTCACTCTTGTAATGCTACAAGGCATGCTACAAAGAAAACAGCGCAAAGTCGTCTGTCAGTAAGGAAAACTTACTGACCTTTCCGAAACGTTGGCACTGGAGACTCCTTCTACAAATGCTAAATAAACAAACCATAGCAACAATTATACGGTTTTCTTTTTTAAATAACTACACATTTCTTAATTCATTTATAATTAGGATCAGTAGATGGTCTTTTAAGTTTCTGTTACGTTAGAAACAGTAACAAAAGGTAATGAACAAGCGCATTAAGAGATCGTTTGAATTGTAGCTGGAAGTACTTTTTTTTTTAAAGCTTATCATGTAATGTTCATTGTGGAACAGTGACCATGAAAATCTAAAACAGAAGTCTGATCTTAAATCTTAAAGTCCAGATGTTGTGAGTTTTGGAAAGACATCTGGGACAGATGGAATTGGGTGGAGTGAAATCTGCTTCCGACCACCATAATTATACAGTGGTATCTGCAAACGTGTGACTCATATTGCTGCAATCTCACTTTGGCTTTTTTTTTTTGCACTATTTAGAAAAAGGGTGGTGATCTCTAGCCCTCACGTGATTATAAAATAGTGTGATTTTGAAACATTTTTGATGCATCTTCATTTTTTTTTTATTTCTTTAGCCTATATTGACCACTTGCTGTTTTTAAGTATTATCATTTTTTATTACATGCTTTAAGATGTGATGTAATTATTTTTTATAGTTATAGTATAGACTCTGTGGTGTGTGTGTGTGTGTGTGTGTGTGTGTGTGTGTGTGTGTGTGTGTGTGTGTGTGTGTTTGGCTGTGTAAACCCTTTCAACCATATCATTCTGCACCAAGATACACAGCCTCGGTAAACAATTGATGAATTATCTCCTATTTTCTGGTCCTGACTGCAGTGACGTAGTCTGTATGTGCTAACTTTAATAATATAGGCTTTGATGCTTAAACGCTCACACACTCACGCACGGAAAGAAATCAAACAGCAGTGTAAGCAACAAACCCATTAACATTACACTTCCTGCTCTTACAGGTGCTGAATAAACAAATTCAGTGTTGTTATTTTCATCCTTGTACTCAGTAACCTTAGTAATCGTGTCATTGATATTAGTTTTCCTTAAAATAATACTTGGGAAAAAAAATGAGATATTGCAATTTTCTACTTGCTGTTTGCTTTAGCACAAACATCCTTGACTGGATGCTGTTGTTCAAATTAAAAGGTTTCCACAACAGATTTACTCAATAAATAATTAAGAATATAAATTTAACACAGCTGTACACTGCTGTTTTAGCCAGTTTTTACCCGCTGTTTTAATATCATTTTACCTTCTTTTTTTTTCTTCTCATTTTTACTTTATAAAGTTCTATGCCTATGGGTTGTATGCATAACACAATAACTACAAATGGAAGTTTACCAATTTCCTTATATTTGTGGACATGATTATATTTAGACACGAAGAAAAACTAAAAAATAGCTCCAATCAATTTCATAAAACCCAAAAGAGTGCCCATGAAGCTGCAGGTCTAAATGAAAGTAATTCATCATTAATTTTAAATTACGAGCTGATTTGATGTTATTAGTACCGTGGAAATACTAACCATCCACTCACATTACATCTTAAGAGGATGCATTATCATCCTGTCCATTTGTTGAGTCTGTGAGGATGTTTTTCTCTGCGAGCATGTCCATGTGCTTTGTGTCACTGTCTGGTCCTGGCTGTATACGATGACGTGCTGTCGTTGAAAAGTGGTTCTGTATTTACAGGACACTAGACAGGCTGCATATCGACTTACTAACAGACTAACTAAGGTCGGAGAGTGAAATGAGCCCAGCCAGCCTTAGACCTTAGAGATACACTGTGCTTCATTATTGATGAGGCGGTGCCTTTTTTCAGTCAATTAGAGCAAGACACCAAAGACAAATAGTGTAGGCAATTATATTACCACAGGCTCTGTAGCATGCGATTTCAGAGTGAGCATCAATAGGAAAACTCTTTCCAGGATGAAATTTTGACATTTTCTACCATATATTGCTGTGAAAACTACAGGTTTTCATAACTTTCCAATTGCATGTATCTCAAACAGAAGTAAAATTCTAGCATTTTAAAATCCAGTTACTCCCAAAAGTGAAAAGGTAGAAAATCGCATTTAAATATTTAATTCCATGTTTTATTAGGAATCTCACAGGTGGTTTTTCCATAGTAAAAAAATATATATCTCAACGTTTATTAATTGATACGCTCTTCATTTGTCCCAATTAGACATATCATCCATATCATCATTGGGAGACCTCTCAAAGGGGCTGGACCTCATAACCAACTGGTAATCATTGAAACTTCCAGCATTTCAGACTCAGATTTAAACTAAAACAGCAACAGTCAGTCAACTGCAGACACAGTGGTGGTCAGTTATTAGAGTAATTCATAACAGTTTTAGACAACTAGTATAGCTTGATATTTTATATTTGTAATTTTAGAATTAAGGAGAGCAGAATGGGAACCGCTTCGACATTCTTCTTAATTCCGCTCCTGCGTTTCCGGTTCATTCACCACAACTGCAGTGGCGGTATTTTATAGTCAGTTCTGCAAGAGCTCCCAGAGATAATTCATCAGATATGTAAGAACACTTGCAAAGCTCATTCTAGCAAGCTGAAGACAGGCTTCAAGTGAAGCGAAGCTAAGTGAAGTGACTTTATGACCAAGTATTGTGACCCATACTCGGAATTTGTACTCTGCATTTAACCCATTCAAGTGCACACACACAGTAGTGAACACACACCCGGAGCAGTGGGCAGCCATTTTAGCTG
>CM074959.1:18831860-18844924 GCA_037577455.1 Pangasius macronema | reverse complement strand
CTGCCGGACCCGAGACTCGAACCCACGACCTTCGGGTTCACCTTCGGGTTACAAGTCCGACTCTCAGACCATTAGGCTTCAAACAGTAGGCTCTGTCGTATATACACAACTATGGAGATAGTAAAACACCTATTTTATATATAACTGATATAACTATAGAAATAATAGTCACAGTACTGCTGAGTGTAAACAATGCTGTTTGAAAAAAATCAAACAAGCAAACAAAAAAACCATCATAGCACTGAATGCAAGTAGCCTATTTAGTTATAAGTAGACAATATGGTTTCTATGAAACGGATGGATGGTTGGATGGATGGTTGGATGGATGCTAATAATAATAGAAGAAGGCAGGACATGCTAAAGGATCTTTGTAGGGAATGATAAATAGATGGATACATGGACACCTGAATGGATGGATGGATACAAGATATCTGAATATTGTTGCATTTAAAACCAGATGCTTCTCCCATTTTTTTTTTATTTTATTCTACTGCATTTGTTAAACTGGCTGCTTCACCAGCATGATCTGTGCAGGAAAATAGCCAGGGCAATATTAAAAATTAAAATTTCCATGTCATTTTGTTTCTCAAGATCGAGGCTTCAAGGTATGCTTATAGTCATTAATAGTCTTTGTGTGTATTTCTATTGTGGATAGCCAATGATACATTTATAAAGAGACATGTTTGCTTGTATCTACATATAAAACACTATTAAGTAATGAGTGCAAAGCCCATGGGACTGTCTGTTGTTATCACTTAAGTGGAGCCCTTCATTTCATTAGCTGCTGCCTCAAGAGGCTTGATCATGAAAGGTGACACCACTTTTACTGTTGCCAGTCTTGTGCTTCAGCCGTGTCCAAGCTCTGTGATGCGGGGAATCATTTCCTTGCCCCATTTTCTACTGACTTGCAGATATGTATTATACAGAATAGTGTCCTCATTTGAGTTTATGCATTTTTAATGGTTTTGTCTTTAATACAAATGGATAGCTATGCCAGGCCATCGTGATCAAGATGTTAATATTGATTTGACTTTTTTAGGCTTGATACTGATAAGGGACACATTTTTTTAGGTATTCAAATACTATTTATAAGAGGACAGTGTATATTTAAGTAGCATAATACATAATTACATAATTACGTAATTACATACATACTTAAAAACCCATCCTGAGTGGATCAAAATGACCTTTGCTGCATTTGAATCATTATTGTAATTTTCATAATGATTCCATGGGAACACTTAGATCAAAGATAATGATAATAATAAATAAAGATGACTCAATTACAGATGATAGCAGGATTTCTATCAAGGTATGCATGCATTGGAAACAACCCATTTTTAAGCACAGTTTGTCAGAATGAGTGTGGCAAAAAAAGTGTATGAAGGCAATGGCATAGAAGTGCTACTTCAGCATAGTATGGATACAAGCCATATAAATGCTGTTTGCACCTTGCAGCACACTGCAGTGCTACCCAGAGCCTCAGCTACCACTGCAGTGAATGATGGATTGAGTGTGTCGTCACAAACTTATTTGCAGTGCTGAGCTACATCCATGCAGCAATAAATCTCCTCAGCAATCTACCACTGGACACATGCACCATGACTGATTCTGCATGATCATTTGTACCTGTACAGTTGAGTCAGCTAGATAATGAGGTTTGCTGCAGATTGAGCCAGTTTGTAATGAATGCTGAGCGATTCTATGTCGACTGCTGGAGTGGTATAATTTCCAAGAATTATGAGAGGGATTGTTGAGGTTCCTCATCACGGGGAGACTGGTAGAAGTGCGTCTCTTTATATTCTCAGGTTCACATCTGGAGGGTTTATTCAGCTTCATGGTCAATTCTGTCATGGTCAGAATGAATATCGAGACATATAAAAGCTTGACCATAGTAAAATTATGCATAAGGAAATGAGAGAACTGCACCAAGTATGGAAGTTCATTAGAGGATCACTTAGAGGATCGCTTCTGTCTGTCATTATATCATAACTATCAAATATAAAAAAAGAAAAAAAAAGAAAGCGGAAAAAAAAACAGGAAAAAAATGTTCCAAAGTTCAGAAGACAGGAAGTCAAAACCTTTTCCAAAGGAAAGTAACTAAATAATTGAGAGCCTTTAACTCATCTGACCCTCCATTTAGATCCTTAAACAATTTTCCACTTTATTTTTACCAGTTTAACCCTGTAGGTGTTAATTTACAGTATAGCATTGTAATTGTAGTATATTTAATGGTGTTAGCAGTACTTAAATAAACAATGATAGTTTTTTTGTCAGGAAATACTATTTTTTACCTCAGGAAATATGTTTTTGTTGTTGTTGTTTTTAATAACAGGAAAAAGAGCTATCTTGGCTAGCAAGGTCATTCCTAAATGGTGCTCTTAAAATACCCTAAAAACAATTTCATAGTGAAGAAGAGAGCTAAATTTGACCTTATCCTTGTTCAGAATGTGTCTACACAAAAAAAACAAAAACAAACAAAGACACACAAACACACACACACAGAAAAACAGTTAGCAGTTACTTTAGCGGGATAGCTAACTGTATCTACTGTAGCTTCTCCTTGTTTAGTCAAGCAGACGAATTGTATTGTAGCATTCATCATATCTGTGCCTCAGCTTGGTGTCTGTACAGACTCATGCCAATGGCGCTGGCACCTTTTGACCCTGACTTTACTGCACTATGCCTACTGGCAGCTCTGGCAATGCACTATCTGCCCTCTATGGGGGATTTCAGCATGGTGCTACAGGCCTGGCAAAATGCCCAGACTCCTACACACTGCTTTTCCTTCACTCTCTGTCTGTGGCTTCGTCTCGGTGATCTTCAGCCAGAGACTGTGGGTTGATACATGATCGTCTTGCTGCCTGTTGTCTTAGTCACTATGAGTAACAGCTGTGGTGTGTGTTCACTTAAAACAGAAACAGGTTAAAACAAGCCATTCAACTCATAATCAGAACAGAACCAAAATTTTCAAGGAGTACAAATAAAAGAATTTAGAAGTAAAACTACTAACTTATATCGTCTCCAATAGCAACCATTTGTAGCCAGGGACCACTTAAACTACTAAATTAATTACACTGACTCCCCCAGCAGATATGAAGATAATCCAATTATTCTACTATTAAACTCACTATGTAAATGTGTACAGCAAGATTCTAGCTATTTATTGCAAGCTTTTTTTTCCCTGAAATAAGGTGACTGTTGTTTTATCCAGGGTCAAATAAATCAATATCCGGATCAACAAAAACTCCAAACCTGATTTGAGTAACAGAAAAGTCAAACATACAAATAATTATAAGAACTCAATAGTAAATACATTAACTTTGATGATGGTGGGTTGTGATTTCCACTACAGAAATAAAACAAGAAAAAAAAAATTTCAAACCCTCTGGCTGTACCCCTTTAGAGACCCCTGGTCTGAGAACCGCAGAGATTCCAGCTAATAAAAAAAAAAAAAAAAACAGTCCTAAAGTGATAATGCAGTGGTGGACAAATCATAAATTCATTAGCCCACAAGTGAAACCCCCAGTGTGCTGCTCAGTCCCATGTTTAGGGAACCCAGAAACTTATTTATCTACATTAAAAGGTTTTCTCTAATGTAATTTAACCCCAGTGTATGACAAGCTAAGTGCATTAAGTACATTATTATAGAGCAATATGAGCTGACTCTGGCCTTGACTATATTTTCGCTCGCCATGCTATTAGCTAATATATGTGACAGTTTTTCACTGTTCTGAATTTTGCTTAGTTTTGTCACTGTTTCCACATCCCTATGAGTTACTGATTCTTAAAAAAAAAAAAAAAAGTCTGTCATAACTAGAAGCTAATAATTGTTCCAACTGATGACCAGGATGCATCCTTGGTTAATGTGTATGGTTTAGGAAGAGAGACACGAGCATTTCACGACCAATAAAGTCGTCGGATTACTTGAAATACAGGTAACCCGTTGATATTTATTTTTCTGTGATAGTCTGCTTGTCCCAGGATCCCGGGCTAGTGATTATCCCCCCCCACCTCTTGCACCTCTCCCCCATCTCTCTGAAATGCTAGCTGTATTGACTTCCAAGCTGCCTTGACTACCAAGCCCTGAAACAAGCATGTGTGTGAAACTGGGTTGACCATGGTATTTAAGATATTGTACATATCTGCAAAAACCATGCATAAAAACGATAGATAAACTGGAAGGAAAGATATGTCTCTTACGATTTCCTCTCCCCCTTCCGACCAATGTTACACATTCCTTGGTCAACCACCCTCACTATTGGCATTCTTACAGTGGATTGCCTATGGTTATAAGCCACATGTCCGTTTAGTGATCTTTTACAGCCTTCCTGTTTATTAGATACAGTACTTCAAGGAAAAATCCACCCTGGACGACTTGCATATTAACTGTCGGCTTGCATATTAACATAATCAAGATTTATGCTGACGTGCAATTTCAACTACTTGTCTAGTCTACTTTCAATTTGGTAAATGGTTACCTACATTACCCAAAGTGCCATTCAACTCCCTGCTGATAGTGACGCCAGTGGGATTTAGCTCCTGTTTCGTCTCCCCCAAAGAGAGTGATGCAGCAGCGCTTTGGGCCTTTTAGTCTGACCAGCTCTCTCATCTCCTCTGCTCAAACAGGTAAGGTTGATTCAGCAGCGTTTTAGTCTTTTAGTCTCTCTCACCTCCTCATCCATACTCATTGTATACTACTGTCTTTAAATACCATGATAACAGAAGTTGATGCTCTTTTCTCTAGAAGCAATTTAAGCATTTAACCAAGGTCATTTTCGTGTGGTTCGTGATGAATACTGTTGCCGTGCCACTAGTATTCAAGTCATGGCCACAGCAGATGTATGGGAATTTCCGAGCCATGACTCCCAGTTTTTGTGTGCAGGTACTTTCTCAGATACTGAACTGCACAGAACAAAGAGCCCTTTGCTTTCTAGTAGTCGGTGTGTCTAGACTGTTCCAATATCGGACCTTACAAAATCACTTCTCACCCCTTAGTAAACTTCCTAAAATGTCAGAGCTGATAAGGAGGCAGTTGCTCATTCAAGTAAAATCCAGACAATTGCATTTAAAGTTCTTATGGACTTCAGATTAGCAAATATTAGAATTTGTAGCAGTAAATAAATATGTAATGTCTCATCTGTATCTGGCAAGGTGGTCTCATGATAAAATTTTAAGAATTCTAATAAGCAAGTGAGTTTTTTTTTTTTTTCCAATTTCATACTAGCTATAAGGACATTACATTTGTGTTTACAGCAACGGTACAAGTCAATTTTTTTTTTTTACATTACTGAGTGATCATTTAAATGCATAGTGAAGAAAAGCCAAATTCAGGTCATTTGCCAATTCCCACCCACTAGCGACCTTCTTGGGGCGGGTGAAGGCGAGCACGTGCTTCCTCTGAGACTTGCTTATCCTATATTATGGAAAGTGCCAGCTGCCTTCTTCCGTATGCATGAGCTCATAAACACCCACGATTGGTATCACACCGAGATTGACTGTCCCCTGTCTCAATACGGTAGGGAGGGTCGGTTTCTCCGATTAAACGAGAGAACCAGTCCCAGCCATGGATGGCTATGGCATCTTTGGGACTTTTAATCTTCCAAATACTTTTCTGTTGGAACCCTCGGGAGCTTCAGTCTTCAATTAAAGATGGCCAGTGACTCAGCTGTTTGGACACAGAGGAGAAGTTCATTCTGGTTTCCAGAAAAGAGCCTTGATGATGGTCTTCCTGTATCTTGAGGGATGGTGGGTCAAGTCGATCTGTGCTAAAGACTTGACTTGAAGGGAATATGGTGCAGAGAAGGGAACATGGTGCAGAGTTGGGTTTGATAGGTGGCAGTTGGTCCATTTTTGGCTTTGTAGACAATCTGTTGTGGGGATCTGGAGTAATCCAGTGTTGATATGACAAGGGGCTAAACAAACACTTGAGTGGCCTCCATGGGGAGAAATGATTTTATCCTCCTGATGCTGGAAAGGAGAAACCTGCATGACTGAGTCAGTTTAGCAGTATGACGAGAAAATAACTGTTGGTTGTCCACAACCGTAGAGAGGTGTAGGCATTGTCAGATGGTGTGATCCAAGAGAAGGAATGGTTGCAAACATTAAATCCACCTTGTCACCCTAACCTTAATAATTTCAGAACTCTGTGGCTGTCTTGAATGAAATTGAAAAAGTAAAATCTTATTTTTAAATGAAAACAGTACCAACTTATTTTATTATTTTAATGCATTGTAATTGAGACCATCTGAACAGGTTCAAGCCCTCTCCTATTTTACTCTCATTATTCTCTCAGGGTATGCGAGAATATGCACCATGACTGAGTGCAGAAATTCATTACTTTGCATTATTGTATTCTTTTTGATTTATGAGAATTTCCGCCCTTTTTGTAATACATATGAAGCAATGAGCAATCCCTTAAGGCTGGAAAATGGAACAGGGTTGTTTAAATTGCCTGGATTCTTTTTCAGTGACCTGTGAAAGATCAACGGTGACTAATAGTTAGATGTCTGGCTTTCTTTCGGCATTCTTACACAGCTCATATTTCTATTAGTGCAAAGTGTGCCAAAAGTATTGACCTTTAATGTTCAGATGACAGATGGTAACAGTAAGTGAAAGTGTGAGTAAAATGTGATTTTCTTGTTAATGTGAATGTAGGGTATCTCCCTATCTAGCTGATAGACAGAGACAAAAAAAACACAAGTCAACAACACAAAATGGAACCCAGTGGCTTGCACTATACAGCATATAAATGAGGAAGTATTTATAGAAAGTAAGCAATGTCTACACAAAGGAATAGTGGGAATATATACAATAGTGGGAATACAGTGGGAATATATACAACAGCGGGTTCAGGCTAAGTCTCAAAGTCAGTAACAAGCTTTGGATCACACTCAAAGAAGTGTGAAAGATGATGAAAGCAGCTTGGACCTTCATTCTCGTGTCGTGCCATGGGTATACACTGAGACCTGGACCCGTGTCCTGGGTGTCTCTTTTTCTGGACAACAGACCCAATAGGACACAGAGCATAAAAGAATGTAGCAAAGCTGTACAAAAACAGAACTGCACTTGCTTTAGTCAGATGAGAGTTTTGGATACGTATGCAAAAAATATGCTCGACTTTAGCCTTTAATAAAGATTTTATATTCTGTCCACAACTGCTGCATGATCTGAGCGATTACGGTTTCCTCAAAACAGAATCGGGTTGTTTTCAAAGCTGTTTTTGACTCATTGACATGCATAAAATTAGTCATAGGCTGAATGACTCAATTGACAAGATGAATGAAATGAAAGTGAGTGAGTGATGGTTACTAAATTAGCATAACTTCTCTGTTAACAGAAGTTGACAAAAGTATAAATATGTATATGGAAAGGGTAGTCAAATAAATTTTGAAAGGTCCAATTACCTAAAATTCTTTGCTTACAAAGTTCTGGATAAGCAACTAACATGACTGAATGGCAACAACAGCTACCTTGTAATGCATAACCATTAATGATCAGTTTATGGCTATAAATAGAACGATTTAAAATGGTACTGTTTTGTTTCATAGTGGAGCTTCACGTTACCGTAACAGTCATGCTCTCTGCACCGATGAGACACCTGTTTTAAATGTGATAGAGGGAAAATAAGCACATGCTTCTCTGTCCAACCATCTTTAAACCATATATTTTTTGTCATTTACTTTTCTTTAAACAAGCTATGTTGTCAATTCAGTAAATAAAATGAAAGATGTTTGAAAGTCTGAAAATTTTACCTTTCTGCCCTTTAGCCCTGTAGCTAGTTTCTGGTCTGATGAGCTGCCTTCAACTAAATAATTTACATACAGTACATATGTGCGTTTGGATAAACAGCAACAGGAGCTGTGAGGAGCTTCTACAAATGATGAACCGGTTCATGTTTAGAAAACGAGAGTCGCTGAAATATGACTATCCTTTTCCATATGTTTATTGTCTTGATTTAGTATTTTTTTCAAGTACTCTGTTGGGTTTGCTTGAGATACTTTGAAACTTGACGACTTCTGTGATAAAGAAAGGATCCTCTTTTATAAATGATGACAGAGAGAAAGCAAAAGCAAGGGACTGAAAGAAAGATTCAAGTCAGGGTCACCTTCAGCTTCCACATCTCATTTTGCGTTTGTTAATATGACTTGGTGTAATAAAAGCGGATGCGCTGACAGTCACATAAAAAAAAAACCTCTCTGGAATATACAGTCTAGGCTTAATTGGGCTTTCCTGTGATTCAGGCTTCTCTCGCAGCTGATGGTGTTTGAAGTGGCTTTATGCAGGGATGAGGCCATTCTGTTTCAATTTAGACAAACATGGAAATCTGTGCAGAAATGGCTGAGTAGATTTGAGCTGTGAATTAAGTTTCATTCCCTTCTCTAAGGTTGGTGGAATGGACTCATTCCACCGACGATTCAGTGACAACGATGCTGGATCACCGATGCTGGGAATGCGGACTATAATTTTCTTTACAATATACACATTTCCATATATGTTGATAAGCCAAAAATGTGCAAAAATTTCTATTATAGAATTTATCTTGACAGGGGCGGACAAATGACAACTTCATTAGCTAGTACACCAGGCAAGTACACCAGGCAAAAATTATTGAGTTGAGACAGGAGAGTGGAATTTCTCAGATTTGATTCATGAAACCCCAGAGAAATGTTGCAGTTTAATAGTTACTTGCTCTCTTTGTTTGGTGCATAGATTGATGTTCTAATGACGGTTGTAATGATTACTCCAGCAAAGATGACTCACTGTGTTCAGTAAATGTTCTTATTTGGTCACAGTTTCCATGAGAGTGGAAGAATATAAATATTACAGCTGCAAATACTAGGGGTGTAATGATGCTTCATGACACGATGCATCACAACATGCACTGTGGAAATGTGAAATTGTGCATTGGAAATGGAAATCAGCATTGCATTAATTATGCATCTAATGCAATTGCCTTTTTTATTAAAAATGGAGGTCTCAATCTGCGCACATAGATTTAAATATATTGGAACCATGCTGGTCATATGATCGCATTCTTTTGTGGAGAGTCTGTGCCATTACAGGGAATCATCTGCTCAACACTTCACTGGTTATAGAGACTTAGTGTTACTGTTTGTGTGTAATATCTATTATAATTTTCTCGAGAAGTCATCGATTCAAACGACACCAGCCTCATGCCTCTGTGAACTACAGTGGCTGAGAATGTGGCCCCGGGATGTTGGACATTTTAGCCAACCTTGGAGCTCTATTTTATGTTAAAATGACGCCTCACGAAGGCACTGCTACAGAGCTTACTATATTTCAATCGATCATTTTCCCCAGCTCTGAGACTTTGTTTATTCAATCAAATTTTGGGAAGTATTTATAAATGTATTTCTTAATTTTTGAACCTGTAGTACATTTTGTTTACAATATTAAACCAAAGTGTAATTTACTTAGTTTTACAGGCAAAAATGCACACTTTTTTGCATTGTTTATGATTCAAAAAGAAAAAAGGAGTCTTTTCAGTCATACAAAAAGTAACAAAAACTTGTTTTAAAACTCAGTGCCTTATTTTTGAGTTTTAAGACCATGTCAAAAGCAGAAGCTCCTGTAATCTAGTTTGGTGCAGGAGGGGAGGAGAGGAGACATCAGCACTAACCATCACAGGGAACACACAGCTTCTGTGATTTTTTTTTCTTCCAGGAACCACTAACTGTAAAACAGGATAGCCCCATTAAGTTATGTGAACTTAGTTATTCTCTTTAACTCCAATTGTCATGACAAGTTTTGGATACTGAACTCAAGTTGATATGTTTTCAAAAATTAACCTTAAATGAGTCCATTGTCTTTACTTTCAGTATATGTCTTGACTTGACTTTGAGTTGAAACAAAGGTTATTTTCAAGTTGAGTTTATTCACATTTTTAAGGCAGAAAGTGAACTTTCGTTTCTAAGTTTAACCAACTTGAAATGTCTTACAGTGCTGACTGTAGTGCATAGCACTTCCTGGTAGCCTTGTGACCAATGATGGCTATACGTCATACTAGATAAGAGAGCTTAAATCTAATATCTATCATCGTTTGAAAACATTTAGCGGTGAGAAATGCATTATACTTACATCACAAGGTCTCACTGATGGTATGATAAGAATGATGTGTGTTTCTGCTCTACTGGGTTCATGCCATATTTGCTTGGAATACCAGACATAATAAACAGAACCTTAAACACTAAAGTAGTCTTACAGATTCATACCGTCGAGCATAATTTTTTTACAATCACTGCTGATGTTGTTGCGCTTGATTCCACAAAAATCTCAAACAACCTCAATCCAAAATAGTTAACAGCAAATAATCTGATCTTTTATCATTGAAAGACAGGGACAGTGTAGCCCTGTGAACCCGATTATAAAAACCACTCCTGACTGTGACTTTAAAAGAACTCAGGTAGCGCTATCGATGACATTAAATAACAAAACCCAGATTTTAGGCAACGGGAATAATCTGAATTGTTGAGGCTGCTCAGATAGATCAGATAATTATCATTTGTGGTGGGAAAGGAAGGCATTTACTAGGTCAGAGTTAGCTCATTTGAATCAGTAGTTTATGAGACAAAAGTAGGGAAGTCCCCTGGGGGAAGCTTTCATTTCAGCTGTAGTTTGTGTGATACAATCTGCTAAGTGTTTCAGTGGATCCGAACCTGATCTGAGGGCAAAGAAGATAGATGTCTGATTCAAAGAACCTTATGACCTACAAACCTTGTCAACTGGTACTTGGTGTGTCGTTTGACCTTTGATCACAGGAAGTCAACGTTTTTGAAAGTTTTCAGGAAAGTTTTTAGGACACTTATTCAGCTCCGTTAGCGGAAATAGATCCCGAAGAAGCCCTACTCACTTTATAGCACATAGGCTAGCTGGCTAGCCACACTGATTCTTACATTCCCATTAAAGGTGCTTCTGGTAAAATTGGTGTTCCTTATTCCCCTTCATCTTCATCTGATGAGCTTTTGTGTTTTAGGTCAGAAGTTACATTCCTGAAAAAGATTGTTTGCCATGTCTACTTACCTACGGTGATTGTGATGACATCATTGCCACCTTCACCTTAAAATGTACCGCTTGCGTCTGCTCACCTCACTATGTGTCAGTGAAAAGTCCCAGTGCGGTTATAGGAAATATGGGCAAACTTGGAACACTGCTCAACCAATCAAATTAGTGGACCAGAACTAACTGTTGTATAATTGAAGATATTACCCTGATTGTAACATTAATGACTCATTATTGTCTTGGTTTCTAGGTAATAGCAACTTCTTACTTTTCCCATTTAGTGAGGAGTTGTGGCCAAAAATTGAAAATGATGTTATTTTTATTTTCATATTTTTTGTTATGACTTTATGTCACATTATGTTTGAACTGTTTTTAAGGGTTTCACTGAAAATCTCATTTTTAAAAATCTGATTCTGGAGAATCGTTGAGATGCATCTAAGAATCGTTTTTTTTTAGAAAGAATGGTGATTACTTACATACGTATGTAAACACCACATTAATTTTGATTCTTCTAACAGGATTATTCCTGAACAAATAAGTCCTAATAAGGACTTCAAATAAGTTTTTCATAGCAGATCAGCTATACATGGTTTATTTGGATGACAATGACAAAATTAACATGCGAAGTTCCATATTTATTTCCATCGAAGAAAAATCTATCAATACCTTTATCTTGATGATCGCATCAGTCCTTTTACTTTAATGTAGCCCCAAAGTTGTGTAGATTTTAATCTGCGCTGCGTTGTTTGTAATCGTGTTCTGAGATGGTAAATTTGTCACCTCGTTTGTTGAAACAGTGGTTTAGAGTCAGATGTAGGGAAGTTCTTTTTTGCTGTTTCAGGTTTTGCAGCTTACAAAAGAAATGCCTTGGAATGAAACGCAATCTTATGTTGCGTCATTGCACACGGGTAATGATACATTTTTATTCCCTCTGTTGATGTAAGAGCATTTGAGAGTGAGAGGGGATTCCTTCTCCTCCTCCTCCTCCTCCTCTTCCACTTCAGCTGAAGTACCGTCCTTAGGGTGAACAATTTTCCTATTGTTTTACTGGATCTCTGCCTCCTCTGTGTTTGGGCTCGAGGACAAAGCCATCTATGTTGCGTTTGGATTTTGGATCCACCCATATTATACTTATGCTGTAGCTCCAGTTTCAGTCTGTCTTTATAAAACTTCCCTCAGCTAGTCGGTGAACAAGGAGATATTAGTATCGCCCCACACCAGAGCCACCAGATCTGGCCTCGCTTGCATGCTGACTCATTGTTGAATGGCGTTGTAGTCACAGGGGTCAAATTCTGTCTAAATGGCTTTACAACAGATGTCTGATTGGCTGCAGGATGCCTGCCAGTTGCCAGGGAGATTCCAACTGCCCTCCTTTTGTTGAGGATTTTCAGAAAATTGGGCAGTGCTTATCATACAATGTTGAATCTGACTAAGACTAACCACCCTACCAAAACTAATTACAATATTGAAATTGTTGTACCGAACCCGTCATCAAACACGACCAAGGTATATATTAATGTGTATGTTCAAATGCATTCTTGTTTCTATAGTAACGGCTTACAAGGCTTCTATGAGGAAATGTGTATAGAGCAATGTTAGAAAGAGTCTGCAGTAGGGGATATGACAAAAATTACCCAGTTGGACACAAATGAACTCTGAAGGAGTTAAATCAACAGTCTGGGTGTTAAACTGGGGATTGTGCTGTGAAGTTTTCCTAAAAAACTGCCAGCAAAACAGTAGTGTTGCATTTCAAAATAAAACTTTATATGATTTGTGTGATGAGATTTTCATTTAATGTGTGCAAAAATAAATTAACACTGAAAAGGAGGAAAATTATTTAAAAAGATTTTGTATGTAAGACTTGAGCAAAAAAAAAAAGATTAAAAACAGTAGAAAAAACAGTAGAAAATATTAAATCCACTGATTTGAGCAAATTGCTGTGGTATAAGAGGAATAAAACACAACGCAAAGGGTGTGCTGTTGTAGAAAAATGAAAGATGGTCAGTTTTAGTTGGTTTGGTTGGTGGTTTTCTTGTGAAATA
>CM074959.1:18785320-18822009 GCA_037577455.1 Pangasius macronema | reverse complement strand
TTTCCAGTATCAACTGACAGTGTCTGTAGTGTTAACAAGTTGTAGCAAGTGAAATCCCTTAACCTAGCGAGCAACAACGAGATGTTCATTTTCTGTCTACATATGCGTAATTTCAGAGACAAGTGACTATGCGACAATGCAAGAAGCAACATCTGAGACTTTCTTAATACTATTCAAATTATTTATGGTGTGGTAAAGCAAAAAAACAAACAACTAGCTTGAGTGATTCCTCAGACCAGCCCTATGGCACGTGTGGTCCGACATTTCTTCAGTTCCCCAATCATAACGTTAATTCCTACCTGTAATCCGTTCCCATTTACCGTTTGACGTGCAAAACTGGAGGAAAAACTTACAACAGTGGTTTTATTTTATCCTGCCAAATACGACCTTTCATTAAGTGTGTATGGAAAACAAGCGAAATGTACTAGCTACGCTACTAGCTCAAGCTTTATTTTCTTCATAATGTCTCCATCAGGGGTGGGCTTTATGACAATATTATCATATCACGATAATTGAAGACATTTCAATATGTTAATATGTCATGTTAACGTGAATATCTGCCATTAATAATACTCTTATTTCCGAAAAATTGGACATTACAAACACTGCCAAACATTGAAAATTAGGGAATGTACAAAAAAAAAACTATACTAAATTTGAACATTTTTAAAAGATTCAGTGCGCCAAGTTTAACGCCAAGTCAGTTTCTTCTAATCAAATTCTCATTGTTATATTGCCCAGCTCTAGCCTCCATACACATCTAGTGATAGACTGTCTATGACAGGATAAGACGAAACCACAGTTATAACTCAGGGGGAAGTGGGGAACTGAAAAAAAGACCACATACGCCATTCAGTTGAGTCGTTTGGATTTGTTCCTTTACAGCATCATAGCTAATTAGCATTGAATCGAGAAGATCTCACTTGTCATGCTGCCGTTTTGTCACATGCTGTTGTCGCTGAAATTGTCACGTTTCTGTGTCACGCACGTACATAGAAAATATAGAGTTTCCTCCTTCTTTGTCGGATGCCATTCTGTAGGTTTCTGTGAACTACAGAGTCATGGTTTGAGGGTGGATTTCAGTGATAAATCGGGGTCTGGTGTAGCGCAATAAAATGACCAATGCTGATGAATATAAAACTATACTGATTGGTGTAACAAGTAATTGCTTAAAAACTTTCTTTCAGGATGATGTTCAGTTGTATGTTCTAACCGAGGCCACAGTGTACATCGTTACAGGGATAATTTCAGTACACTGGGGATTTCTTTCAGTCTACACAGATGAAAAGAAAGAAAACACATCCTGAAACGCATTAACACACATTTGCTGGGTAGAGCTCTACCATAATTAGAGCACACCCAAATCACCAGGGTATATTTTAGTAATATAATAATAAATTTTATTTATGTAGCACTTTTTTAAGGGTAGTAAAAATAAGGTAGTAAAAATAAATGATAAAAAAGCATAAGGAGATAAATAGACATATAGAATGAAAAAAAAAAAAAATATATATATATATATATATATAAATTGAATGTAATAAATCATATAAATAAAATGAAAGAATTTTAGAATCATGAAATAAAAATAAATATAAAACATTTTTTGAAAAATTTAAAATAAAATCAAACTACAAATACCAGCAAAGAGGAATTTTAAGGAAAATTAGATGCATATTATTATTATTATTATTATTATTAGTAGTAGTAGTAGTAGTAGTAGTAGTATTTAACAAATATTTAACATTTTTAGAAGGCTGAAAACTGTAAAATTCAATTAAAATTGAAAATGCTCTGTAGTCCCCACATGCAAGTGTGCCTCATTTCCATCTCCTCTGATTTATAGTTGAGATAAATCATACTTTAATAGTTTAACTTCACATGATTTTGAGATGACTGCTACAGTAACAGATGACAGAATGATAGACACGATAATCTCATCTCTTGCATTACTACCAAATATTTACTTTGATATTAAAAACACGTTTTTCTGCTTTGCTCTGGGTTTTAAGAGCCAGCAGACTTCAGAAACTGTACTTTCAGAGCTGAGCAACCTCAGCCGAGAGCCGCTCCTTCTCATCATTTCCTCTAACAGACCTCTTCCTGTCTGTGAGAAAGCATTGTGTAAACAGTACGAGGTTTACGCCGTAATTCTCAGGCAGCAATGATCTTGTTTAAAATCGCGAGCTGCTCTGCACAGCTGGGTTTTCATGCACGTATAATGCATCGCATACAATATGCTGTTGCTTCTATCAAAGCTTTTAGAAAGAGTAAAATAACATGGCAGGGCTAGACGAAGAAGTTAGTCATCCTCTGAGCAATGTGTTTCCTTGAACTGTTCACTTGCTTAGCCATAGTCTTTTCGGTTTGGCCTAGACATCCTGTTGAAGTCAAGGGCATATCTTATTACGTTGCATGCCATGAAGTACAGCATTCCCTACTTGGGCTATGAAAAAATTATATATATGACAAATAATTGTTATAATTATTATATAAATAAATATTATTTGTCTGCCACTTTTACTAATATTAGCATAACATTTCTGTAATAATGCACCTATACCTTATGAAGAAAAGCTAGTTACAAACACTAAATATATAAGTAAATTAAAATTTGTTTTAGAAAAACAATTAAAGGGAAGACATTGCCCAGAAAGTAATAACTAGAAAAAATATATTAAAAATATGTACTGAAATACTGAAATATTTTACGCGGAATGAGTGCATTAATCGTAGCTTATTGTTGTGTTATAGCCAGAAATACCTGTGCTGTTATACAAAAATAATGCCCACCTTCTGACCAATCAGATTCGAGCATTCTACCAGACTGGTATAAAGAAAGTTAATTAAGCGCTGTTTAATTCTTAATTCTGATTGGTCAAAAGTATTTCTATAACAGCAGCTCTAATCGTAGGTTTTTGTTCAATTTCTCGTTCTAATGCGTTGCCGTTTCTAAGGAACTTATACTTACATAAGAGATACTCATCATATAAGACTAATAATAAATGAAAATGTGCTGTTATTTAGCAAAGCAAAGCATATAATCATTGATATGAAGCTTTCTGTAATATGTTTTCATTGAACATTTATGGAAGGAGTCTCCAGTGTCAGTGCTTTGTAACAGTCAATACGTTTTCCAACAAGGGAGGAGTTTGTGCTTTATGGTGTCTCTGTAACATGACAAGCTGTATTTTTTTTTGTTTTGTTTTATTAAGTTCAAGAAAGAAAAAAGCAAGGCTGGTGAGGGAACGACTGGTTATAATCGCTATAACCTAAGACATTATTGATAGCAGGAACTTGTTTTATGGATGTTCCACAACATTCACTTATATAAGAAGAATAAAACTTTTCATGATTTATGGTTTCTTTGTGACCACCCTGTAATTGATAATCAAAAATGAAAAATATAATCGATTTTAACTCACTGTGCATTTTACATTTGAACTGTTTTACCTGTGTTATATACATTTTACAAATATGTTTAATCAATTTGTAATCCCCTGGCATTAGGGTTGGACCTGATTCTGCCTCACTTTTAAATTGTTCTGGATAGAAACTTTTTAAAAAATGAATAAATGTAAATACATTTAAATCCAAGTAATCCAGTCATGTTCCAGTCACACATGATCTCCCAGTTGTTACCCCTCTTGTTCTCTTGTTTTGCAGGAACCCTACCACCTGGCGAGCACAGCTTCCCTTTTCAGTTTCTCATTCCAAGTAAGCGCGAGTCACACTGTTCCTGTTAATTATGCTTTAAATTAATTAGACAGTAGACAGGTTTGTGTTGATTTGCCCTTAGAGCTTATGATGCTAGTGGATGCACACACACTTTTTAGCTCTAGGAAATGATTTAATGACGATTTACCCCATCGATGTCGCCTAAGGTTGTTCATTAATGGCCTGCTAGTAGCGCAGGTCCCATTCCTTTGCTTCCCGCTACATCCTGTTTAATAAGTTGGAGTATATTCGGAAGCTGATGAGCTTCACTGCTCTCTTGAGAATGGGTGGTGCATTTTTAAAACGCTAAGTGGCTAAGCGTAGTGTGTGCAGGTGGAAGCTCAAATGTGTGCTGTGGGGCTTTGATACATGGTAGGAAGGAAAAGATGGTGATTTTTCTGCAGCTCTTATCCTCTAACACCATGCTGGAACAATCCTCATAAACTGCTTCCTGCTCCCGCCTACCCATTCTATCAACCAGTGATGATAGGAGTTTGTCACTACCATCTTAGACTACCAGGGGATGTTGGGCTGTTTAAGATTGACTCCCTGTATCTAAATACAAGGGAATTCAGGCATTTTGTTGGGAGTCTAGTGAATTAATTATCCCATAAGTACGGAATGTTTGTTCCCATAATGCATATCAAAATGTAGGGGACAAACACATTTGTTTATTTATTTTGCTCATCAGAGACCGCATTGCAAAAAAAAAAAAACATCTCACGAGATTATGTTTATAAAATATATGATATTCGATGTGGTGTTCCACAGGGATCCATACTTGGTCCTCTTCTGTTTTCTTTCTAAACGCTGCCACTGGGGCTAATCATTAACATAACTATGCAGACGATACACAGCATTACATATCCAACTGCATATCAAACATTATTAAGTGTAAAGAAGGCAAAACAGATACGAAGACTAAACGAGGAAATTTAGCTACACGGTTAAAACCTGTGGTGAGAAACTTGGGTGTATTTCTCGATGCTGATTGAAGTTTAAACCACATATTGATACTCGATCAGCATTCTTTCATTTGATGGAGTTAGACCTTGTACGAAGTTGACACGTGCTTTTGTCTTTTGTTCGCATCGTTTATTGCACTCACGAGAGAACCTTTTACTCCAATCCTGGGAACATTACATTAGGTCGCAGTAGGCTGCAAGTTTTTAAAGCACTGAATGGATTAGCATCATCCTTGACTTGATTCTTATTATGATCTCTTTTATTGATTGTATCATTTCTTTCTAAAGCACTTTGAACTGTATGAAAAGTGCCATAAAAATGTATGAAAAGTGCCATAAAAATAAATATAGACATAGATGACATAAGACAAAATATTGCTAGAAATTGGATATCCGATCTTGTAATAAATGGCAAAAGATTGGAATTGGAGTTTTTGGAATTTTATTCTATTTATACTTAAATATAACGTATTTATACTTTATTATAATTATTGTATTTAGAATTTAAAGGCTTTTTGTGTGAAAGAGTTTAACTGTGAAGTGCTTCAGTTAAAAACAATAAACGTTTAAGGTTAGTCATTTTTAAAGAAAACAATATCGGATGGTTATCATTATGTTGGGGGTGTGTCTATAAATTGACTGACAAGCGGCCAATCCCAATACAAACATACATTCTGGACCAGAAGGCAGGTTTCCAAACTTTTTTTTTCAGCTATGTAATACACTTGTTCTGATGCTTGTAATGGCTTAAACTATTATTATTATTTTAAATCATTTCTATTTAATTGCCCACATTATTTGCACTGGTAAGAAATTAACCATATTAACTATTGCACCTTTAATATCTTACGTAAGTTTTTGAACACTTTTATGGGCAGCCAGTCAGATGGACATTGATTAACTGCTTCGCTGTTGACGTCGAAGGTGTAGTTTGTTTACAAATGCTTTCCAGAAAGGTTACGTGTCAGTGTTCCAGTAAATCGAATCGCACATTTGACCTAATTTAGTCAGTTACCTTTGTTATGTAGGTTGTAATTTAGTTCATATGGAATTATGGGCTGACTTGAAACACAGCCTGTGTTTTTAGTGGTAACTCATTTCCTGATTGTTCTTAAAACACAGGATATTAAGCCTCATCAACTACTTACCAAGCCCTTTTAACGTGGGTGTATCAGAGCAGGGCAAGAACAATAAATCTGAGTTTCCACAGCTCTGGATGATGATAAAATGTTCACTGATGCCATGTTGTGCCCTCTGCTGTCAGAGTGTAGGTATAATTGTAACAAATCCATAACCTTTTTAAGGAGAAATTAGTTTTTGTGACAAGTATAACCCAATTTTTGGAAGTAAACTTGAAGCTTCTGATAGACCGCTCTCTTAGAATAAATTGTTATTGATTTCATTGTTCTCAGAGTTACAGTGATACTTTATAACTCATAATAAAACTATTTTATAAACTAATACATCTTATTTTTTACAATAATTTTTTAACATTGAGTCTAAGAAAACATTCATGGGTGTTACCCCATTTCAACAATGCATAGAATTAGCGAATGCACAAAATTTGGTAAACTAGCATGAGGGCGTTAGGACATGGTAATGATTTACTTAAAAGTCATTTTTTAATTAATAAAAAATTGCTTTCAGTCTGTTATTTAGGTAACAGGGTTGTACGTTCAAAGTGACCTCCTCAGTCAACATCACAATATCACTGAAAATAAAGGGGAAAAAAAAGAAGAATGAGAGAACTATCTTTTCTTCTTCCCATGATCTTCAGGAAATTTGGATGATGCAGCTTTCTGTTGAATGCTGTGTTATGACTTGGGGACTATTCCAAATATTTCATAGGGGTGAATGTGTTCAAGTAACAGTCATGGAATCGCCCTAAATTGATCACTTGTTCTATTCTTGTGTGATCACTGGATGTCTGATAAAGCTAGCTATAAACAGTCAGACAGCATCAGAGAGCGATGTTTGGCCAAAGTGAAGTCTTGATGGTGATTCTGGTTGACGGGCCTCTCTGCGTCTAGCTCATTATCAGCACTTAGGTTACAGTTCCAACAATAGCCCTTTCTATAGGGTTTGCTCTGGGCATCGGGGCATTTCAGAGGAAAAGGCTAAATGCCATGGCCAGAACTATTTATTTGCTTCTCTTTTCTGCCTTTCTGAGTTCAAGTGTATTGAATGGATAGTATTGATTCAAGCCACTAGGTCTTTAGTCATTAAAGTTGATCATTTGGAAGAGGGTACTTGACATAATTGATGTGAAGATGATTTGATTCATTTAGGGCACTTTTTTCCTCTCTCTCTCTCTCTCTCTCTCTCTCTCCATATATGTGTGTGTGTGTGTATATATATATATATATATATATGTGTATCGTCAGCAGGTTTTATACACTGCAGGCCTTTTTTTTTTGTTTCGTTTTGTTTTTTTCTCCCCACAGTAGATCTTCTGAACCAAAAAATATTGCAGTCTAGCAAAAATCTAATGCTATGTAGCTAAAAATAACATTTTTGACTATTTTGTGACATTTATTGTAACTAAAAACAACAAATTGAAAATTCTTGGGGCATTTGGAGTAGCTAAAAATAACAACTTGACAACTTTTGGGACATTTCCAATACTTTCAGTGTTACAACGTAAATAAAAATGTCACAGAAACTACTATGTAACTAAGAATAACAGCTTGTTTATTTTGGGACATGTTACAGTGCAGCTAAATTGTAACTAAATTTAACTAAGAATGAACAAACCTGACTATTTTTGAGATATTTGATGTGACTAAAAATACCAACCTGAGCATTTTGGGATATTTTATGTAACTAAAAATCACAACTTGACTATTTTGGGATACCAATCTTGATAGCAGATCACGTGGACATTGGGTTATTTATTTATTTATTTATTTATTTATTTATTTATTTATTTATTTATTTAGATTCATATTGGCACAAAAGGCATTTCAGCTTAATACTGTTGGCACGTGTAAAATTACAGAGACGGTTTTTTAGGGTCCTAATTTATACCGAAGGAAGCGGCAAAGTCAACCTTCTTGGTGCTCTGCTCTTTTTTTTTTCATCTTCTTGTTTGTCTCTGTCATCCGCTTCCATTATTAGCTCTACTAAATGAGCCCCTGCTAGTCACTGTCCTACCCTGGTGGAGGAAAAAGCTTTTAAATCACATGGAACTCATCCAGTGACAGTGCTATATAGAGCTCTGGCTAATTAGCCCTAGTCTGACCCTAGTCTTCTACACCCACCATTTTAGCAACACACATCTCTTTTTATTCAGTGAATCAGTAAGTCAGGAAAGAGACCCAGGCAGCAGTTCTGTGGATTCAGTGACAGTATGTGTCGTATAAACATATGGCATTAGTGCTTTTAGGGGAGAAGTGAGAATGTTTTTGATTTGGTGTTTTATTTTAATTATGACTGCTGTCCCAATTAACTAACTGTACCCTTCTCAGCACACGCTCCCACTTCTTTTGAGGGCCCGTTTGGGAAGGTCGTGTACAGGATCAGGGCTGTAATAGACACACCACGCTTCTCTAAGGACTACAAGTCTCAGAGACCCTTCTACCTACTCAATGTCATGAACCTCAATGAGTTGCCTGATATAGAGGTGAGAGGTCTAAGCACTTCTTGTTATAAATAGTGTGTACAGCAGTATATCTCCCTGATATGTATACAGATGAGAAGTGTTTGGGTCTTAAATGAAATCTGATATATGTCACCGAACGCATTCATAAGTGGGGGAAATTGAAAAATGTAAAACATCACCATGTTAGACCTTGACTCATTAAGTTAACTTGGATTATATGTCCTGAATCTGCACGCTATAGCCCATATATTGAAGTGGCTGGAAAATCAATATCATTTATAAAATTCACAATTCTTACGCAACTATTCATCCCCATTGCTGTTAAACTTCTAAATTGTTTCTGGTGCAATCAGTTTAGAAGTGATTAGAAGTCATATAATTTATTATTATCTTTTTTTAACACTGGACCTGGGAAACAGTTTTCGTTCTTTCATGTTTTTAACATGTCATCACTGTTTATTTACTTGGGACTTGGAACTATATTAAGTAGTACAGTATACTAGTGTTATATTTATGAACAAGTCCTTTGTATGCCTAAACAAACAGCATCATGAGGAACAAGGAAAAAAACAATCAAGGACGAAGCTCTGGAAAAGTATCAATCAGGTTTTGGTTATTTTAAAAAATCTCCAACTTTGAGCATCCTGCAAAGCACCATTGCATCCATTATTTAAAACAAAATGGAAAGAGGAGGCTGTCCACTAATGACTATTGACCTAAAATGTTTCATGTGGACAAAACGTGGTTCATGGCTGGTTTCATGTTCATGTAATTGCCGAGCAAACAAACATTGCATGAAGGCTTTGCTCACTGTTTCATGCACGTGGAGGCTGGGCAAACTTTGTCGAAGAACATAGTTTGGAACAAAGCCTGTGATAGGTTGTTAGGAACTAGACTGATTCATTCCAAGCATCATAGATTTCGTGAGCATGCTAAACTCCATCGTCACTTTTCCATCATGTGCTTCCGACAGCTCACCATAATGTACTTTCCTGTCAGTTTGCAGCAAACAGTCTTCTTTGTGTAGTTGTGGAAATACTTAGGAACTTTTAACAGCACCACAGGTAGCGCTCTAGCATTTAAACATGTTGGCCAGTATGAACCTGCAGGGAGTTTGTAAGCTCACGAAGGTGGCTTCACCTTCATGCAACCCTTGCTGTGTTGTCGAAGAAGGTTGAGGCTTTAAAAAGAGCATTAGACAGAAACAACTAATAAACCACTACAAAATGTGGAAATGTTCAAGAGGAGTGAATACTTATGCAAGCCTGTACATTGTCAAAGCCAGGCAAGGAATAATGTTTTGTATAATTTGAGTCACAGTCCTTAAAGATGATTTCTTCTGCCAGCAACCAAGTTGCGCTGTGACAGCTAAGAAGTTCACCTACTTCCTGGTGAAGACGGGGACCCTCATGCTGAAGGCTTGCAGTGACCTGAGAGGATACACTCCAGGCCAAATCATCAAACTCTCCACAGAGATCCACAACAAATCAGGAAAAGACACAGGCTATGTCCTGGCCAGTCTCATACAGGTGGGCAAACATGCTGTCTGATACTTCAGTTCAGTTTCATCTTGAGGATGTAAAGGGCATCTTTGAGACACATCTGTGTGTAGGTTCTTTTCAAGCTCCTCTCCAATTAGCTTTGTTTTTTTTTTCCCCCATGCAGAAAGTGACCTATAAGATGAAGCGTCCGCTGTTTGATTTTCGGACCATAGCGGAGGTAGAGGGGGCAGGCGTTAAAGCAGGGAAACATGCAGAGTGGAAGGAACAGATCATCGTTCCTCCTCTCCCTCAGTCTGTCCTATCTGGCTGCAGCCTCATAGACATCGAGTACTTTATCCAGGTAGGTCCAACACCTCAAAAACCGTTTGGAAAAAATACGGATTAACCTTTTTGTAGCCTTAAGATACACTGGTCCTTCTGATTTGTGTGACCATCGGATGAATGGAAGAAACTATAAATATATTTCGCTTTTTTTTTATTCACTTTTTAGCCATCTTCCCTGGGCTTATCTTCTTGCAAAGATCTACAGGATCTATGGAGGATTGCGTCTTAGTCCAGTTTTGCATGTTTGCCTTAATGAATATGCGGTTTGGGAGTTTTCTACCTAAAAGTGCAAATAAAGGAGGACATGCAAATATATTATAAATCGTGGATGGCATACTAAATAGCGTCGGACTTTCAGTGAAGTCCTTATCACTAAAGTACGAGTTTAATCATAGATCAAAGAGTGATATATAGTATTATATAAAGTATTATATTTCTGGAAGGCTTTGAAATGAATTGACTGCTCAAACTGAGTAACATGTCAGGAAAGCACATACAAATGTGCACATACAATACAAAAGTCCAACGTACTGCCGAAACTGCAGAACATATTTTCTCCATGCTTCCTGTCTGACTCACAGTGTACATGACCTAAAACTCTCGTTGTTTTTTTTTTAAGAAAGTAAGACTTTCCAAAGTGATTTCAGAGGACTCTGTCACCAGTGAGACGGGTAGATGTAACCTTTGTAGCGAGTCAACTTGACCCCCACAAGACCACCTCCACCCACCCCACTTCAGGGACCTGTGATGCCCGCCATGCCGAGTCTTAGCCCTGGATCAGTGGTACCGAGCGCGCCCCCAGCTGAGGAAGATGAGGAAGAGGTGCAGGGTGCAGGAGCACTAAGCAGTGAGGAAATTCCTACCAAAAGTCACTCCCAGCAGGACCCCTCGGGCCAGGCCATTGCCATGTCCCCTGGGGCGTTCAGTCACGCTCCAGCCCAAGCTCTTCCTCAGGGTCAGCAAGGCCAGTCAACGGAGAGCTCCGCACCTCTTTTCTGTGTCTCCACAGGGGCCACCATTCCCTTTTTCACCGACGGTAATGCCACACCCGTGCCCACTACCTGTCCTCTCATTCTGCCTCCAGAGTACAGCAGCTGGGAATATCCACATGGTGAGTGACAGTACTCTGTACTAAATGTACCACTTCTTTCATGAGACAACTATACCACTTCTTTCGAAGTGGTATAGTTGCTAATATGCAAAACGACTGGTAAATAACAGCCTGTTTTAGCGCAACAGCATTAATATAAACCTGTGATTTGCCTTGAAGCTGGAAATACTGTCAGAGCTGATGTCAGAGAAAATTAGTCAACAGTTTCTAACCAATCAGATTTGAGAGTGGTAGACGTGATGATATTAATTAAACAGACAAAAACCTGTGTAAAAAAAAAAAGCTCCCTCAGTAGTAATAGTTCTGTTCAACCTGAAATATAATAAATGAACTGTGCTGTCACTGATATTTGTTGATAGATATATTAATATTTGTTGATATTATGCCTGTCGTATAATGTTGACATGTACCTCAGGCTAATTACGATCTGGACAAGTTAGACAGATATGTCATCCTGTTTGAAGCAGCCAATACAGTCTTTGAAATTACATTATCAAACATCTTCTGGTGAATCTAGTGCTCAAATAGTATTTAAGATAAACGTGCACATCAGAGAAAGCCGTATATCTAGTCTCCAGAGTAGTTTTTATCGATTTGTCTAATCCTTAAGACATTTCGCCAATCGTCCAAATTAATGAACATCCTTGAGTAAAAGGTGAAATGGATTTAACATTATACTGCACCCCCAGCTATTAGGCATTTCTGGATAAGTATGTTCACTCAATAATGAAAATAGAAGGGACAGTAAGGGTCTCGGTGGTGGGTGAATACTCCTTTCGACGTCGAGTACCAACTCCAGCTTCAACACCAGCATGACGTAGATGACAACACTAGAAAATGCCTGTCAGTAAATCTGCAACTTCCTCTGCTGGACACTCCAGGCATTGCCATCCTCCCCAAATATGACCAAACGTATTTAAAGGGATCTTGTCATTTTTCACTTGATTTATATAAACAATATTCCTCGCTCCTTGGTGTGGAGAAAGGGTCTCTGGATCAGTGCCTAATCATGGTAGCACTCCTGAACTACTACAGGTTGATAAACCTGCATCTGTGATGCAGTGACAAATGATATACACAGGATGTGTGTTTGTTAGCCAAGGCTGGCCTTCTGCGACGCTTGTCCCAAAACACAGGCTGATTCAAATCAGAGCTAGTTTTGAAAGAACTGTGGTCACTCTGATGCTGATCTGTGAACATTTCCTCAGGCCTTTGCAGTGTCAGTCTGCGGCTGGAATGTCATTTAAGGAGGACTGATTAGATTTTTATCTAACTGATTTTTTTCCCCCAATATATAAAATGCTATTGCGTGTTATTATTGGTATTGACGGCATTTGGCTAGACAAAGGAGAAGCGCCTGTTGTTACTTTTAAACCCCTCATCCCTGCATCAGAGGTGCCAACAGCTATGGTTTAACCGTTACCACAGCAACAGCAAAGTGATTTCCAATTAAATCAAAAAAAAGTAAAGTACGTTTAGTTTCTTTTATCATAAGAGTTTGTACTTATATTATGAATTTTTAAACTTGCTGGGTGATGTGATAGCCTACATTAATACCACATTTATGCACCAAGCATAGCTGAGATGGCTGTTGAAAGCGGTTGGTGGGATGGGGCATTGTGTGCTGTTCTGGTAGATATTATTCCTTACTTATATGTGAACGTTAAAAAAATCAAAAAAATTGCTTATTGACACGTGTAGAAACAGTCAAGAGTTTCGAGTCCGAAACACAAAGTTGTCGAAGAAATTATCTCTCGTACTATCCGCATAGCAATGTCAGCGATTGCGTACTGGTAGCAAATACCTTCGCTTCAGACTGACTTTATCTAGATGAACACTGAGTTATGTATTCATGAGCCAATAGAAACCAAGAAACCAAGCTTACTCAGGCATACATCTGAGTAAAAAACAAATGAGCCACCATTTCCACTGAAATGGAAGGGGGTTTTTATGGTAAAGCCTGCTAGAATTATCTTGGTAGCAATGTTGGCACCTCTGCTGTCTACCAACTACATGCATATTTTGTTTCTTGATGATTTTACGAAGCCTTTCCTTACACCTTAGATATTATTACATTCAGATTTGATTATGTAGTATTTAATGAAATTTAAACTTACTCTATTTAAATAGGATGAAAATATTGCTGGAAGAGAAGTTTGGAATAAAATGTAATTTCTTTACAGTGACTTTATAATGCTCAGACCAGGAGATGTATATATATATATCTCCTGGTCTGAGCATTACAAAGTCACTGTAAAGAAAGTTCTTGAGTTCCTGCATGTATTCACAAATTGAGTGAGTGTCTGGGCACAAAATGTTTCTTTAGCTGGAATGAATTGCCAATGTTCATGAACCCAGGATATACAGTAATGTTTAATTTGTCTGATTTTTTTTTTTAATTAATCCACAATTGATGGAGTTATAACATGAATACCCAGTTGAGGCCTTATCCTGTGATTGCTGTGTAAAACTCTGATTCTCTGATTCTGTTTCTCCAGTATTTTAAAAGTTGTATTAATCCTTCAGACCCTTAAACTGTTTTTTTTTTTTTTAAATTGAAGCACAAAATGGCACTTTTTAAATAGAAATCGACTGTATGCATGCATGTGTATATGTGTGTGTGTGTGTGTGTGTGTGTGTGTCATCCTTCAACCCCTGAATGTAGTATCAGTTGTACATTTACTTTACTGTGATTTTCTCTCATTATAGCCAACCCTTCTTCTGGTTTTCTTTCAAATATTCAGTCGAGTGTGTTAACCATAGCTATGCTGTTAGATTGCACGACAGACTGTCCACTCCTTTCATTTTTTTTCCTGTATGTATAATTTTCAGTACTGTGAGAAAAAAATTGAATGCCGTAAAGGAACCGCTCACATTTTAAATGAGACTTTGTTCATGGATCATCTTTCTAAGCGAATCACTGTGTTACAATGCAGCACCTCCTCATATTGTAATAAAACATAGGATTATGATTTGATTATGTAATTAAATACAAGGGTTGGTAAAACAATGGGAAAGAGATAATATATGGGAAAAGTTTTAATAATTTTACATATTTTAAATGGACTAAATTCTAGAGACCAGTCTGTTTCTATTGCAAGTATTGAACGCCTCACTTTAAGTTTTTAAACCTTACAAGACCTCTAACACATGAAGGTCAGGTGAAAAGTGAAGATTTTAGATTTGTAGCAAACTGACTCAAATCAAAATGGTGCTCTAAGCTCCACTATGCTAGAACATCTGACAGTTCTTCCATTTCCATGCTAAACTCTACAATTCCTGATGTAGCAAACTAGACAAAATGTCATCCAGCTCCATATTACTCATAAAACTATGTAATGCTGAGTGCTTTCAGTTTTTTTGAAGATGCACGTGTCACCATCTTTGTTCAATCTACACAAACACATGCCTTAAATCTAGAAATAGTAACTGTGGAAAATGCAGAAACATGCCAGTATTGTTTCAGTAAGAAATAAAACACGATGGGGGGTGTGATGTTATAGGAAAATGGAGTTACCATTACCATGCAGAAGTTGATTATTTTCCAAGAACAGGACACCCTGAAGTCTTTTATTCCTCCCAACTGTTTGCAATTTTCCCAACAGTTATAATTTTTTTCATTATTTAAAAAAACAACACATCCTTTTTATCTGTTTATTGTTACGTTCATTGATGTGGAACATCTGCGAAACAAGTTGTTCCATCATCAGTCTTCTCATGTTGTCCTGAAAGCCCAATGTCCATTATGGAAAAACTACAATTTACAAAGCACTGACACTGGAGACTCCTTCCAAAAATGGTAAAATAAACATCTCCTCAGCATGTCAACACTGAGACATGTGACGTCCAAGTCCCTGTGATTTAGCTGTTACTATAGAAATGATAATTAGAACGAATGCATTAATATAAATCTGTCAGAGCCGTGGTTATTGAAAATGAATTAAAACCTCCAGGCCAATCAGAATTCAACAGCACTGTGGTATAATATCTTTTATTTCACAAAGGAATCCTCTACATTTGTTGACTGAATACATCCTGGTTCTTCAAATGTGTTAAAAGTTCCAGTCTTAAAATGCATTGTTCCTTGAGTTTTACTTTTCCATCTCCAAAGGTTCAACAGCTTTATTATGATCTTTATTTGTCATGTGTTTCCCCCCCATTGACATGGTCTCTAGTTTTGTATTTTTCTATTGATATGTATAATTATGTGTATATTGCGATCTTTTGAGCCGTGTTGTCATCTGATCCTCATTAGCAGGCTTTGGAATATAGTAGCACCACTGTGGATCGATGTCATATTAAAAAAACAAACAAAAAAAAAAACATTGAATCCAAATTAGTTTTGTTTATTAGTACATTGTACTAATAAAATCTCATCAGTCTCTATCGCTTTACAACTTCCTATGTTGTGTCTTGAGTCTTTATTTCATGGTTTTAATAAGGATGTGTAGAACTGGAGTCCAAATTTAAAAGCTTTACTCCATCTTGAGAGTAAACTGAAAGGTTGGATAAATCGTAAAATCATTAGATAGCCCCTTAGGCAAGTCAAAGCTCAACTGTTCTTGCTCAATCCTGTGTTTTGTGTGTTTGCCTGGAAATCCAACTGACTAGGGTAAAAAGTGATAGCTAACATAATTTAATAACACATGGCAAGCTAGTAGGCTAGTTAAATGCATTAATACAGACAAAGAAAAAAGAACAAGTTAATGGTTGTGTTTGCAACTTTGACAAAAGGTCAGTAAGTTGGTGACAAATATTTCAGCTTTCTGTCTTGCATTACTTGTAAAAGATTATTCGAGTGTAGCTAACATCTTTATTTTCTCTCGACATGTTTAACCACAACATAACTGCGTGTAGTAATCAATGCAGGGTGTCCCAAAAGTCCCCATATGCAGGGGACTACATATGTCCCAGGGTGTCCCCATATGCAGGGGACTACGTATGCCAGCATCCACATCAAATGTGACGTACACTTCTCGATTTCCATTTTGAATTTGTTTATAAGTTTGTCAACAGTGTCGTGTGTGATGTGCTTGCCATGTTTCCTGTTAAAGTCCATTGCAACTTTGTGACAGCTTCCCGATCCAGCCATGAGAATGATTTCAATACGTTCTTCTTTTGTCAAAGGCTGTCTGAAAAAAATATATATAATATAAACTAAGTATGAAAAAATTTGGAAGATATTTTGCTAAAAAGTGTTAATTTCCCCTGTGTGGAATATGGAGACTTTTGGGACACCCATAGAGTTAGTTGACACCTTTGTGCCAGACTTTATTTTGCTTAGTTTTTCGCATTGTTTGGACATACCAGTGTGCTCCTGATTCTGGAAATATCGTCTGTCATCCATTTACACTAATTAATCCACCTAGTAAAAAATATATAGTTAAAAAGATGGTGTGTGTGTATATGGCGTGTGAAAACTTTTGCAAAGGTCAATAAGGAGTATGTTTTTTTTTTCCTGGTTGAACCTACTTGTCCGCTGGAAACTATGAATTAAAAAAAAAAACACACACACACACAAAATCCAGACTTAAAATCTGCTTGTCTCTGGCACCCAGGCTACTGATTTGTCCATACCAACAAACAACTGTCTGTAATTTGTACAAGCAGCACTGTTCCACCAGAACATTAGCCAAAAAGGATTCATTTGTTTATGTCACACACATTTGACTACTGGGGAAAGAATTGTTCTTGAAAAAGGAAGTTGCTGCAGTCTATTTCTAGATTCAATAAATTATGTATAGATAATGGTGTCCGATTGAAAGCTTCACTGATCCATGTGATAATGAGAGTGCAAGCTATTTTTTTCTGTTAAAGTCTTGTATTATTAATGTTATTGTGTTATTAAGTATTAATAAACCCAGTATGTGTCACTTGATTATAGCACGTGCATTTCATAACGCTTGATTTGTACAATAATCACCAAATCATCATTGCTTCTGTTTAATATACACTCACTGGCCACTTTAATAGGAATCACTTGTGCAGCTGCTCATGCATGCTCTTATACAATCAGCCAAACACAAAGGCACAATCACGCAGATACAGGTCATGGGCTTTAGTTAATGTTCACATAAAACATCAGAATGGGGAAAAAATGTGATCTCAGTGACTGGTTTGGATATTTCAGAAACTGATGATCTCCTATTATTTCATGCACAACAACTTTACACAGAATGGTGCGAAAAACAAAAAATATCCAGAGAGCGGCAGTTCTGCAGCTGAAGATGCTTAGCTGATTAGTGTCTCTATTGACTTTTTAGGCATGTATTACTAATTTCCCTGTAAAAGAATGGGCAGCAAAGTGACTCTAGATTTGGTGACTTCTTAGACCGCTCGAGTGAGTTTATTTTTCCAGCCCACATCATTGCTGCTTGTTATATGAGTTGAAAGCAAGTTCAGTCGACTCACCACCAGTACGTAAGGCCTGACCGAGTTGCGCTAGTGTGTGCCTATGCTCCCAGGGACCAATCACTGATCACCATTGTTCCCAGCGACCAATCACCAGTGACCAGGTGTCTTCAGACAATATTCTTTCTTTGTGTAATGTTTTGATATGCAAATAATCACGATGATTTAATAAATATATACGCAAATAAGTCTATGATAACTTCCAGCAATTTCTGAGCATGCAGTATGTACTTTCCCCTGAAAACAGGTAACACTGGTGTGTGTTTAAAGGATAAAAAGTTAATGAAGATGATTGAATGAGTGAATTGATGAATAGCTTTACCACTCAATCATATACACCTGTCTTGTTTTAAATGATCAAGACCATGATCAAGTCTGTGAAGGCCTTTATAATATCATGTTACAGCAAAACTACGTTATTGCAAACCAAAGGAGGATTTTGTGGAAGTCTGTGGAAGTTTCCACAAATTGACCACACAACACTTAGTAAATGGAGTTTCATATCAGGGGCTACACTACATGATTTAAAGGATTTTTAAAGGTTCTTTGTAGTTCTAGCTTTCTAAAGGAAGCTTGTGTGAAATGGAAACCTTGAGTTATAATCCCATGTGGAAACGTTAAGGATTCTTCTACAGAACAAGCCAAATGCTAGCACATTTTACATTTTAACATTTTAGCTAGCTAACATTTTAATGAGTAAACAGTAATACACACTAATAACAAAAGCCTAAATTGTGTAATTAACTAGTGACTTAGCCAACTTTTTTTTAGTGAATTGGTACTGCTGGTGTAGTTTTTTAGACAGCAGTTCATCTACTTTTACTCAAACATGGCGGCAAACTAAACTTTTACACCACCACTTTTACGTGGAATCAACCAACACACTGGAGCAGGCTAATTCCACTAGGCTTTAGTTTAACACAATTGTGCTAATTATAGCTTACAACTTTAGAAAACTGTCCTAAAAGGCAAACTTTGCTTATAATAATACTGTAATTCTTTAATATATTAACTAATGTTAATTGAACACTGTTATTTTTTATCCAAACTGAGTTCTATCAACTGCACTGGTAGCTGTTTAGCTGAAGGATAAAGCTCCATTGTAAAGGTGGCGCTCTGCGCATTTCGCTTGCGACGCGCCATAAACTCACAGAAGAAGACAAAATCCCCTCATTCCTACAGAGGCACAAAAAGCTTTAAAGCATGCTACAGATTGGCACAGGATTACGTGGAAACGCGGGATTACAAACTCTTTAAACGTAAGACAGCCTGTTTAACAACAGTCCTTCTTCTAATTTTGGGTTGCAACCATATGTTTTATAGGTAGGCTAGTGAAATGCAGCTCTTTGAAATAAATGAAGGTTTGTAGGTCGCAATCATACAAACGGAGCTATTTGAATGCGCATTTCATACGCATTGATGAACAACTTAAAGTCTCGTGTCATTGTGACATTTATTGCGGTTGGATTCCTTCTTTTACATCTTTGAAACAACTCCTGAATTTCCAAACACTCCACCTTATATTTCTGGTCTCAAACATGCTAACTGTGGGTACTATCGTTGAGTCGTAAAGCGCTGTTTAGGAAAATAATACAACTTGCCCAGGAACCTGTAAAATATTCAGTTTAAATAGAAAGTCTATGAATGTGCTTGTGTTATGCTCGTTCCGGGGCCCGGGACAATCCGGCTTCTGATGCTACGTTATTGCTATAACAATAACGCTGTCTATTTGTTTGTTGGATGGTTAAAAATCACTCAGGGGAGCTGAAGTTAGTCTTTTAAAAATGTTGTTGTCAAATATTAATATCTGCTGCTTACTGTGTGTGTGTGTGTGTGTGTGTGTGTGTGTGTGTGTGTGTGTGTGTGTGTAAAACATATTTCAGCATACTGATATTGTAAACCGTGTTAATACTACCACTAACTGAAAGTTAGCTGTTGCTGTTTAAATTTGTCTGTCTATATTAGTTTTAAATTTAAATAAAAAAACCCAAACAACTTACAAACTGGAACCGAGTAGCTAGGACAGTCTTGATTGAACTGCTAGATCCAGTGTAATGATGTCATGAGTGAGAGAAAGTTCATTATTATTTCATTACCTAATAGTATCACGTGATCAGTATAACTCTAGTTGACAAGATTTATTTATTTATTTATTTATTTAAATTTGTAGTCTTTTTTTCTTAGTGTGTGCTAAGAAATTGAAGGAATTATTTAAGTAGCATACATTATCAATTTGCCATTCCCATGTGCTGCAAACCTAAAGAAACATGCGATGTGTTATCTGGAGAACTAGCACTACTTGGCCAGTAGAGGGCGCCCCACACTTGCCATATTTTATTCTGTAGCTGCAGCCTGTTCCTGCTTCAAGGCTTCATGGTGGTGTTTCATCTGAAGAATATTTCTTCATTCATCTTTAGTAATTGCTTTATCTTGGTCTGGCTTGTGGTGGATCCAGAGCCTAGGAGCACTGGGTGTGATCGGGACACACCCCATTGTACGCCCTCAGACCATCATAAGGCACCATTTACACACAAATGAACATTATGGATAAAGCTAAATAAAACTGGTTTTGTAAATTTCACTGGTGAGTGTGGAGTCATTCTCGTGCTAGCCAGCCATGCTGCTCAGTGTACATGTGGCCAATTTTGGTCCATTTGAATCACATTCTTCATGATGTAATATTGCTTTTAGCACAAACCCAGGCTTTGGATTGGAGAACCATGATGATTTCATAGACCTAGAATTCTATTTGGGGTTTAACGTTCAGAAAATCAAGGGGTCTGGGCTTTGTATGACGCACAAACCTCAAGTGACTTCCTTTCTTTTCTGGTCAAGAGATATAAGGATTGATTTTTTTGTCAGCAGCCATTGGCTTCCTGCTGGTGAGAGGCAATGTCGGGCCTAAAGGTAGTATGGTGAGATGTTGATTGTGCTTTCAGAGTTGTGTGATACACCAGTGGAGCCTGGTTTATTATTTGCTTGTAATGTGTCCAGCTTTAAAAGATTCTCCCGTGTAGGCAAGGGGCTTTTCTAGTTACCAGACATATCAAGTTGGATCTTTCCTTGGCTTGGTTTGATGGCTGTTAATAATGCTATTATGTAGATGGTGTATATGTAAGGAATAAAACACTGTGGTGTGCTGTTAGGAAATAATCAAATTTCTAGTACATCCCGAATTGTTTCAAACAGGAATTTGCCATCAATCAGCTTACAATTTAATAATGAATGGCACGCCATGCTTTTTATACATTTATAGTTACGCTTAATGTTGTGGAATGTCTTACAGACAAGTTAGTTACATTTACATTGAATTTATTTGGATGACTTTCTTATCTTACAGTTGCAACAGGATACAACTGAGCAGTTCAGGTTAAGGGTCTTGCTCACGAGCCCAAGAATGGCAGCTTGGTGGTGCTGGGATTTGAATTTTGACCTTCTAATCAGTAGCCCAGTGTTTTAGTCATTAAGCCACCACTTCCATGTTCCTGTTAAACCAGTGGTCACCAACCCCCTTGAGATCTACCTTCCTGCAGGTTTCATCCCCAACCAAACTCTAACACACCTGTTTTAGTTGGTCAGGATCTTCTTAAGGCAATGACTAGATAGTCAGGTGGGTGCGATTATGGTTGGAGCTAAAGTCTTCAGGAAGGTAGACCAGGGTTGGTGACCACTCTGTTAAACCATCGTTCCCTCAGCAGAAAAGTACAAGATAGAAATGTGTAAAGTCTTCTGTCATGAAGACTTTCCCATGGTGGAAAACGTAATGACTGTTACCAAGCACTGAAACTGGAGACTCCTTACATAAATGTTAAACAAACATTTCCTTACAGAAAGCTTCTGTTAATAAGCTTTGTTTATCAACAGTTGTACATTTACCTTTGTTAAATGACACGTTTTTATCCATTTATTATCTTAATATTACGTCGAGTGTCTGCAATACAAGTCCTTGTGAAATGATAATCTAGTAGAATTAGTGCATTAATAAAAAGATCTTTTGAAAAACAGCTGGACTCTACTCTCAGAGCTGCTGTTCTAGAAAATCGATCAACACCTTCTGACCAATCAGGTTTGAGAATTCAACAGGACTGTGGTATAAGATATCGATAACAAAGACTTTCATATCAAGTGATACTCGACACTGATCTTGCCATCTTCTCAGTAACTGACTCAACTTGCTGCAAGCTTCTGTTGAAAGGTTATGCAAAATATAGGCGTGATCGTGGCATATTGTGTCTCGTGTTCACACGAAAGATCTGTGTAGTGTCAGTCAAAGTATCTTGCGTTCACTGCATCAAATGTGGCAATGGTTTGGATCGATAAATGTCAAACGAAATCCGATATTAATCCAGAGTTTCATGCCAGTATTGGATGAGATTGGTACCAAGATTATACCTAGTTACTTACTAAATATGTAAGGCAAGTAGCATCATTGCAATGTACTGAAAGTCCATTTGTAGAAGGAATTATTTTTGCTAAATCAGGCAGAAGTGCCAACATCTACGGTTCAGATGTAGCACTTTTAGCTTACTCTGGCAATACATGAGACACAAGAAAACTTTTTTTTGGTCAGGCCAAATGCAAAAAAAAATTCCCCTGGCACAAAGGCCATTTCACTGTAGGGGAAAGGATGTGAGATGTGAGCGGTGGTGGTTACTTTACTTTCATGCAAGCATTTTTCTGTGTGAACTTTGGCCTCTAAATTTGAGAAACTCTACTTTGTGAACCATTAGAAAACAAAAGGATAGGGCTGTTGCTTTTTGGTCAGTACCAGTTATGCTTTATGTGGGCATTAATGCTGTCTTCTCTGCTAACACTAGGATTTTTGTGGTAAAATTTTGTATATTTTTTTTCTGACTGTTAGGATTTTCTTGTTAGCTACCATGCGCTACTATTTCAGACAGTTACGTCAGCATCATTTGTAGATTTAGTGTATTTGTTGTCACCTATGATCAGATAAACAGGCGGGGAAATTTTACACTCATGCCAAACGTACGAACACTAGTGGTGCTTATGATGGTTGATTAAATTGTCTGAAATGGTAGCTCATTGGTTAAGGTCATGAGCTAGAGGTTTATATGTAACAGGACTGCCAAAAAACAGTGCTTAACCCTCAGTTGCTTAGCTGTGTGTTTGAATTGTATCTTGTCTTAGTGGTAAGTTTCAGGGTGCAAGTGTTGACATGAACATTGAAACTAATGCAACACGTTTTAGTTGCTATTAACCAAGCAGTTAGGCCATGTGGTCAATTTTGCCATGCATCACTTATACCAGATTATTCCAAACCTAGATGTCGGGTTTGGCTAAAACGGACATTTCAACAGTTTTTCCCTCTTGGTTTGGGCAAATTTACAGATTAACTCCATTCAATTGAATCGACCAAAGATTTTTGAAAAAAAAAAAAAAATCCCAAAGTTGCTAAACAAGGAGTTGGTTTTGACAGGAATAAGCTCAGAGAATATTAAGTCATGTTGGCTTGGTGAGGTTATTGTTACAACTGTTTAGCTTCTCTTTAACTTGACTTTAGCTTTATG
The DNA here is from genome assembly GCA_037577455.1 of Pangasius macronema. Lineage (NCBI taxonomy): Eukaryota > Metazoa > Chordata > Actinopteri > Siluriformes > Pangasiidae > Pangasius > Pangasius macronema. The sequence continues at coordinate 18,798,847 of CM074959.1, read as the reverse complement.
TAATGCTTTATGTAACACTGAGAAGTTAGGTAAAATCATGATTTCGTGATTCGATTCGTAGTTGGATTCTGAATGAGTCCTCTTGACTTTGTTTGATGCATCTAAACTAGCTTGAGGCATCTGACATGTTAGCGTTATTGTTACTTGATTTGTTATGAATATGTAGTAAAGGTGTTTTTACATCAAGCTCATACTTTGCGATTTTATATAATCTTGTTATTGCTCATTCCTGTTATATAAATGTAAGAAAATAATCATTGGGATCTTTACTCATGTCATGTGGTTTATTATTATTATTATTATTAGGTGGTTATTATACAATTGTGTAGTACATTTTAAAAGTATTGTTATCAGTAAAATACTTGCTCAAGACAGGCAGATCTTGGTTTGTAATCATTGCTGTCCAAACATACATTTATAATATATATCATGCTGCTTTGCCTAAGATTTGTACAGAAATGATATCTGTAACAAAGCAATTTTTTTTTTTAAACTCGGTTTGAACAGTACTGACGTACTTGACGTACCAAGGTAATTAGCCAAATCCTGAAGTATATCATTTAAGATGAAACTGGCTTTACACACGAGGTTAGGGTATGTCTCATTGCTTCCTAAATTATACAAATCTGGACATGGCTCATAAGTGATAGAGTTGCAATACAATGCCATTATCTGTAACTCTGTCTATTTAATGCTTTAAATAGGGCATTGCCTAAACCGGAAGGGTTAAAAAAAAAAAACTTTATATCTACATCCACAAAAACACTGGAAAACACTAACTATAGTTAGATATGCCACTATGGTGTGTGAATTCTGGCTCTGACAGTTCCTCCACCTCAGCTACATCGCTCGAGTTCGTAATTCGTATCAACTAGACATGCCATGATATCACAAGTCTGGACGTGCTGTTTCTTTTTCTCTGATAGGTGCTGCAAAGTGTAAATGTTACATGTGTAAAACTAAAGGCCTCACGTCATGTAGTCTACACAGACTAATACCGAAACCGCTCTGACAATTCTGGCCAGCCCCAGAAAATTACATTTAAAGGTTTTGTTGCAATTCAACTGAAAGACGCTGCATCTATCTCAATATTTATAGCCTAATCTCATTGCATTGTCACTTCTTCACTCCACTGAACTAATGTTGGTGGGGAAATAATCGCTGACTCACTCAGTAAGTTTTGCTCTGTTGACTGAATTTCTTGTTGTTAATGTCTGTTTGTTAGGTCATTTAACATTTTATCATTTTTAAATTTTATCCGTTGTTGTCTGTACAAGTGCTCTTCTTTGTTTTGATGATGACTTGATGGTTCTGGTGTCAGATTATTAGAAAGTTGATTAGACGTATGTTTGTTTTGCTATGACACCTAGCTATCTAACATGCCAAAATATATTTTCGGCAGAAAAACTACATTTTCCATCAAAATTGACAATAGGCCTGCCACAGCTAAGCACAGTGCTTGGGTTATACTGCTTCAGGAGATCAGCAAGAGATGCGAGAGCAAAACTGTTTAGAGTTTTAAATGTCTTAAGCATGATTTTATGTTCAGTGTGGAACCTAACAGCCAGCTAATATAGCTTGAATAAGACTCTGACCTTCTTTTCATGATGAGGATGTGGGCTGCTATATTCAGAATTTGTTGACACTTGTGTATGGTTGAAGTTTCTCACCAGTGTTAGCAAATGTCTTATTTTGGCTATCATTCTCAAATGCTAATATGCAGCTTTATAAATGCTATATGCTTAGGAATCAAATAGTAAACCAGTGTCTTGGATTACACCAAGGTCATTGACTATAGCCTTTGCTTTCACAGAATAGCCATCAAGTTCTAGGCAGAAATCAGCAACCGTATTGTGGGTAGACCCAACATAGTAGTTCTGTTTAATCAGAATTTAGGAGGAAGGGAGTTTCTGATCACCTAGCTTTTGTGTTGCTGAATGTAGCTAGGTTCATAGACAAAGAAGTGACAAACGTCACTGCTTATTGGTGTTTATTTGTAAAAATGCGTAGTTGTACCAAAATTCAAGAAAAAATGGCTAAATTTAACCTGATCTAATATCGAGATTTACTTCTATATAGAGATGATCAACTCCAGTTATAGGAACTCATTGCCCTGGCTTACTGTTCTACAAATTATTGCATTTATAAATTAAATTCCTTGTCTAATAAGGTCTCTGATTATGTGGGATGTGGAAAGTCAACAAAGGCAGCAGGATAAATTTAATTACCTGTGTATTTAAAATACACATTCACATATTTACTGCAACATATTCATCTTTAGTTATTTAATATAACAATAAAAACTAATGTATTTGTGCTGATCTTTTTGGAGAACAATTGGGCCTATACAAAATTAAGTCAGCTTACTTATTTGTCATAGAACACAAAACTTACTACTTTTATATGCGTCATGTTTTGACTATTGCCAAATGAGAATTGTGTTTTTTTTTTGTTTTTTTTTTTATAACAATGGAAACTTGGTTTGAAGCCAGCACTGGTGTTTCAGCACTACCCCATTCTTAAGCACAGACATGAATCTTTATTTGATATGCTGGGCCTCTTTTCATTTTAGCCATAAAATAGATGTTCACAAAATATTTTTCAGTCTGCATAAAGTCTGAGCTCAAATTCAACATGCATTCTGTTATCACCACCACTAGATCCACACACCATTCCATGAAAATGGCTGCAGTGTTGTGGTTTTTTTCCTGCTCTTCCTTCTTCGTGAAGACCAGCAGAGCTCCAACTGAGCATGCCCAGAGAGCGCCATGTCAATGCTTTCTACAGAGAGTTGGTCATGTGACCTGAGGAGGGACGGTGCTTGTGCGGGAAGCTAGACTTTAGTCAGTGGAGCTTTACTCTCGCCCTCTTCCTCCTCTTCCCCCATCAATGGAGACCCACAGGCTATGCCAGGTACTGCCATGTTGCTGGAGGGCTCAACATAATATAGCAGGATTATTAGCTTCTCTGTTTTGCTGCCTCTCTTTTGGGAAAGCCAATGCCAGAGATACAGCTGATCATTTATTTGATTCCCGAAAAAAATAGGCCAAGGTCTATCTTAGGTTGCTTTTTCTCTCTCTGTCTTTTTTTAATGCAACTTCTCATTTTTCATTGTGACTTTGGATTTCTATTTGATTACAGGTGACTGATTCGGCAGTTGATGTGTGCATGGGTACAGAAGCTGATCAGAAGGCCTTCCTGGCAGTTGTTGGACAGAGACTCTTTGCAGGCTCTACCAGATATTCTCTTGTACTTCCTGTGACCCTGTGAAAAGGAACAATGGATTTTCATTGTGGTTTCTTGCGTTGGGCAGAGGTGTAGTTTGAGTCAGTTGTGAGATCTGTAGATCAAACTATTTCATATTTACCAGGCATGACAGCATATTTTCTGCAGCTGTGAGGAAGAAAAAAGTGGCATTTCGTTGGCACTTGTTTTCCCTCTGCAGGCTTCTAATGAAGGTGTGCATTGAAAGGAGGCTTGTCCACAGCCTTGTTGTTCCTTAAAACAAATAGTTAGATTTGTTCAAATGATGTCTCAAGACTTGGACAGATGGGTAGTCTACTAAAGCTAGACACCCCCCCTGCCCCCGCACCAGTGATAAATAGTTGGAAAAGTTGCCGACTATATTATGGTAGATTATTATCCCTGCCTTTGTGCAGCCTCGTGGATTGAAGATTCAGTTAAGTTGAAGCTTAGAGTTGAAGGTTATTCTGATAAGGGCTTTGGCTCACTCTCGCATGCATAGACAGGTCTGTTTTCATTTTTGTAAGTTGGGTTTGTATGTTGTACATGGCTACTTTGCTGTGGTTCCTTTATTGGTGTAGAAGAGCACTGTTTCTCCTCTTCCTGTTAGTTCTCTCTCAATTGCTCTCCCCTGCTGTATCCCTTTGTGGCTCTGTGTCTGTCTCTTGCCGTACAGCCAGTCAGGCGGCAGGATTTGTGCATGGAATGGTAGGCATGAAACTGAAGATTCAGCTTTTTTCTTTAGATAAACGTGACATGGGTAGCGCTTTCACTACGGTTTACACGTAATGAAACACCTCATGAAGACTAGTGGCTCTGATTCAGAGTAGTGCTTTGCCTGGCAGTCTGACGTGAATTCAAAATGGCTAATGGGGGGGTGGAAGGGGGGACTCTGGAGCATGCTCCATTGGTGCGCTTAGTCATCTAGTGAAGTGTTGTGGTAAAAAAACAGGGCAATTGTTATACTATGAATGATCATGGCCTGCATGATTAAAATGCTTTGAGGCTTTTTAATAGCCATTTTAATTTGGATTTTAATCTGGATTTTGAAAAGGTTTTGGAAAAAGGGTGTTTTTTTCTCTATAGTATAAGCAGGATTAGAAGAACATACTGTACCAGTTTAGTAAACTAGATTGTCTTGAAGTTAGTCCTGCTTTACCCTAAACTTAGAAACGCAAAGCTTCTAAAATGCATTTGAGGTATTTCTTTCTTTTTTCTTTTTATTTATAATGTTGACATGCATTCAGTTTAATACCATTGAGTAGAAATTATACAGGTTGAGAGTTACAAAGTTAATTAGTTAGTTAGTTGGTCCAGAGATACAGAATGATTCCTATTCCTGATGATTCATAGGGCTGATTCCCAAAGGCTTGGATTAGTCAGGCTATTCAGTCTATCAGCAGCTCCCATTTTTCACTGTTGTAAATGTTAAAATCATTCTCTGTTTTTGGCCTTGAACACAAGTCTCTCATGACAGCCCTGCCCTCCTCAGGCTCAGTGGAGATAAAGACCTCTGGGTAGACCAGATGAAATTAAGGATAACTCACACTCTTGGTTCTGCTTGCTGTTGTTGGACTTCACGTTCCTTTTGCCTGCTCATACATCTGCTATATATATTTTTTGCCAGCAAAACAAAATGGCAGCTTGCTTTCATTGGTGACCTCCTTTAAGAAGAATTAAATAAACATTGAAATTCGAACTGACTGAGCATGCTCAGTTGGAGCTTTAGCAAAGCTGGCCAACAGAGGGAGCTGCTAGGTCACATGACCAGCAAGCTGGGTGAATGTCTGCATACAGGAGGAGGTGGGGAAAAAAAAAAGAAGAACAATCTGTTCGAAGCTCTCGCTCAGCCTTAATGGAGGCCCTCGGTAGAAAGCAGGTATGATGCTGCTGGAAGAGGACCCTTAACAAAGGAGCAAGACCTCAAGCCTCCATCCTAGCTGGCTCTGAGTATTTCTTGGTTTTAGGCTGTGCTTTTTTCCACCATCTGCCTTTTATCCCTCCATTCATGTTCAGACCATTGAGAGTGCTAGCTAGAGGGGGAGTTCTCTTGTGACAGCCTTCAGACTGAGTCATGCACTGGTCTGGTCCATGGATTGAAGTAAAGACCACTAGGTCTCTTACCAGTGGATCTCAGAACTTGAAGCTAAATGTAGTTGTCTTTAATTCTGGTGCAGAGCTGTATGAGTAGTCAGATGGCGTGGCTTAAATGTTGGCGGCTTGGGAACTTGCAAAGGGCGAACCCAGTGGATTACCACAGTCTGGTTAATGAGTGCATAATTAGGTTTTGTATTAGGTTCTGTGTTAAATGGGAGGCAAAGAAGACAACTGGTCTCATCTCTTGGAAGTCTCAAGTCTTGGAAGAAGATAATCGTTTAAAATGCATGCTGTCTTTCATTTGTTGCTTGAGAACGTTCTCTTTTGTTATTTCCTGTGTTCCTTTTCCCCTATGACTCATGATTACCACAAGAATGTTGGATAAGAGGAGAGAAATGGTTGCAGATATGCCATGCTGTTAGCAGGGATATAATTGATTCGTGCAGGTTTGGGCCTGTTGAGCTAGCCAGGCCAAACTAAAACAATGGCTAAAAAATGAAGAATGCTGGTTTTGCTTTGGTTTTTTTTGGTGGTGGTGGTGGTTTATTGGTGGTGTTTTTTAATTTTTTAAATTTTTTTTATTTTTGGAAAACTGCTTGCAAATGAAAGAGCAAAGAACTATCCTGATTAGTCTGCTCAGTGTTCTGACCTTTGATGGAGGAACCATTGAGATGATTAAAGAATGCAGAGCCTCAGGTGTCATGGACGGTGGTGAAGGTTATTTTGCATCAGTACTGAAGACATGTATTTATTGCAGATGTGGCCTCCTTTTTTACGCAGTCGTAGTGTTGATGTTGACATATGTTTCTGTGTGTCTCACATGATTGCCTTTGCTTTGCCTTCAGTAAGTCATCATTCTGTGGCAATATACAAGATGTCTCTTTGCGATCTTGTTTTTATTTTGAAAAATGGCCAAACATGATTATTTTTTTTGTGAGTCTGCTGAAGGTTGTAGGATAATTTCATGATTTATATTATAGAAATATTTTTCATTCTTCTTTAGATGCCAAGTGTTTGTGGCCAATTCTGCACTAGCATGTGGTCTGCGTTGCTGGTCTGTGTTTGTGTCTCTACTTATATTTCTTTTACAGTTGTGTTACTTTGGTGTAAGGAAGTTGATTTTTGGAGTGCAACAAATAAGAAATGGACATTTTCCAGAATCTCAACTGGAACAATAAGACAAATTAGTTGTTTTTATCCATTGAAGGGAATTTATGAAAAATATTGTTTTATAAAAAAAAAAGTCCAGCTAGACGAATGAAAAATGGCTTGTGTTGCCCCAGCACTTGAAACTTGAGCTGTTTTATTTTATGCCATTTATTTTTGGAGCAGCAGCATGACAAATTCACTCGTCCATCAGTTGAGGAAGAATGGTAATCCCAAACAGGCTTTTCAAGTATTCCCACATGTGGAGTAGTTTCTAACATGTACAATTAGGCTAATTTGTGTAGCTAAAATTATGATGATTCTTTTTTTTTCCCTTTTCCAAAAACACTATTGACACTATGGGGAGTCAGTCAGAATTGATAGATGATCCTCCATTTGCACAAACGCTACCCTCACGTTCCTTCTGCCATAGAAAAAATTCACTGTGTCCTGTTGTATCAGTAAACAATCTGGTTACGAAATGGCGGTTGGGAGCAGAGGCCCTTCCCTCTTTCTCCTGTCCTCTATTGGAAATGTCCTCTCTTTGGCCTGTAGGGGGGGCTTGGGAAGAAGAACAGGACTACTTCAAGGCAATGTTTTTCAGATATTGATCTAACAGAGCCAAGCTTTTTCCTCTCTTAGTTCTGCTAAATGAATATAATGCAGAAAATGAAACCATAGTAGTAAATTGTTCATGTTGCGGAGAGAAAAGTTCATCCCCTAATGTATCAGTGTTTTAGATTGGGGTCTTCTGTTTGAAAGTGAGATGAGATCAGCTGTGGAGCTACACTGATATCACATTATAAGCAGTAGGGATGTGCTGATAAGGAAATTGGTGTGGAGTTAAGGTCAGGTTTGAACCTGTCATCCCGGAAATGCCAATGGATAAAGTTGCAGTGCACCATGCTGTTGGTGATAAACAGAGCAAACATCTGGTTTAGCATATATTATGGGACTAAAATATGGAGGTGCTGCCACTTACTGGATGTCAGACTCTCAAGTTCTGAACATATCAGTTTCTTTGTACCCCCTGTATGTCTTTGAATATAATTTATGCATTTATTTAAGCATCAGGTTTGTTTCACCCAAACAGAATTCATGGTATGGCTGGTTCAGTGCTTTGTATTGTCTGAAGGACCATGTTTGGCTAGTTCTGTGTTTGAAAATGCGATTACATCTTCAAGATTGATTTTGGTTTAGTGTCTCCTCAGTTTTAGTGTATTGTGAAATTGAGTCAATTTATTGTACTATTTGGAAAGAAGATTTCTGACGTCAAATAAGTAATGTCTGTAATGATTATGATCGAATCGCACAGGATCAGAAATTTCTAAACATGCATATTACATACACCTTCATTTAATACCTTTATTGTAAGTGCTTGTTGGAAGCCTTACATTCATGCAAGCTGTTCTTGATCTTACCCAAAACCCCCAGGAGTGTCACTTCTCTATATTTTATTGTTCTGTATTTTAAATTCAGACAGTACTTGGTTTTTGGTAAATTTTTTGGGCCAATGGGGAAAGAACACTTTCTGGACTGTCAATACTGAAGAAAAGTGCAAATCCTCTTTTCCCACAGGATATACTGGAATCTTTACCCAAATGTCAGATCAGACAGGATTTATAGGCTGTTACCCAGGGTTATTTCTACTGGTCATTTTATTGAAGGTAATTTACAGTGTAACCTTTCCAAATGTGTGCACATACAGTCCATAAAAATTCCTGACATGACTGATTTGGAAGGGACTAAAATCCCAGAGATACTCTGGTGATAATGACATTACACCACCTCCCCATGTTAAACTAATCCAATCTGAATAGAATTATGATTCAACTTGGATATTGTCACTGTTTTGATTGTTCTGTCTTTGAATAGGAATAGTGCAGCTTTTTTCATGTACAGGATGCAGTATACACATTGGAGGATGGGAAGCCAACAAGGTTGTTGGATAAATTCAGATGTTAGATGTACAAATCAGTAGTATTAAATGAAGGTATCAAACCAGCTCTGGAGCAATGTTCCAGATGTTTTCAAGGATTGATTTTCAGTGCTTTATATATAATATAATATAATATATTAAAATTTTATTTAATTTTTTTTCTGATATGAGCTAATTCATCAGGCCTTTGGTGAAAGCAATATCTTGGCTCAAAGAGAAACTGAGATAGACAGCCTTATCCAAAAAAAAGTTTGCTAACACTTTTCTTTGTGGAAAAACAATGGTGTACCTATGTTCACAACTCTCGATTAAAGAGGAAGGACATCAAGACCACACTGGAAGCTAGAGTTTGCTGAAAGAGAGATTCCTTTTGGAGTAAGTGATGCACCCTTTGCTCACGGTTCACTCTGACGGCTTCTCACATTGTCATTTTTGGTTTTGATGGACCAGAACCTCTCAGGGTTGGTTAGGTGTGGGGGGGACTCTTATTATGAAGTGGCTCCCCTTGTGGTGAGAGAGGGAAACAGAAAGAAGGACCGACCTTTGTTGAGAGAGCAGCTCCAACGAACGGCAGCCATTTTCTGTGTCCTGTGGAAGGCAGCCAGCGTGGCTGCCAATCAGATGAGGAGGTTCTGGGGAGCAAAGGCATGGCTGGGGGAGGGGCAGCCAGGGGAAGAGCCTGGATTTTGCTGTAATTACTGCACCTTCTGACCTCCTTCCTTTGAGCATGGCTGCTGAAAATCACTACAGTAGATGTTGAAGGCTGGCAAGTGAGTGAGTGAGTGAGAGTGTGCTATGAGTGCTTGTATAACTCTAGTTGCTTTGCAGTTGCCTCAGTAGATGGAGCTACTCGCCTGCTTCTATCTTTCTCAAAAGACAGCAAGTTTAGCACTTGCTTAATGTTTCTCAGGTTTTCTTTAGATTTTTGCTCATTATTGATCTTGTTAATGTTAACCTGTTTGTTTCTGTTGCAGTTTCCATGCATTCCCTCTTTGCTCAATGGTCCTGGATTGATCAATGAACTCAGGGAGTATAGATACGCTTGTGCCATTTTGACTGCCATCCTACAGGGAACAAGCCCTGCTCTGTGTTGAGCAGACCGGCTATGGCAAAATCATTTCTGAGCCATGACACACCAGACTGCTTTGCCTCTTGTGCATTAGATGTCCTCTCTTTTTAAAGTTGTTTGGGCAAGGAAAGTTCAGTGTCACTGCATCCCAGCAGGACATTGTTTGTGTTAATTATATCTTTGATCACTGGTATCTACGCCATTTTCCCTCTATGTCTTGAGCCTTTGTTGAGAGATATTCACACTGAGGCATCAAGAGGCTTACTGCTGTTTGTTTTTTACAAGATTGTTACTAGACGTTGACTGGGAAGATCAGACTTTCTGGTCAAAGGCCTTGCACGTTGTATGTGAAAAAAGGAGTTATTTGTTGTAGTAGTGCTGGTTTTGTACAGTCAGGACTCTGGGCAGGAACCAGACCAGTTCTGGAGATGAGGCACTTCCTCAGTGCAGGTTGGCTGAGCAGCTGGGACTCTACAGTAACTGGGCCAGAGGCCAAATGCAATTATTCGATACAACAGGGGCAACTATAAAAGAGGGAGAGAGTGTGAGGAAGGTAGGATGAAAGCAGGGGAAAGTTGAGAGACATTAATGGTGAGTCTGAGGAGATCTCGATTTAGAAGCATATCTTCACTTTCTGTTAGCTCATGTTTCAGTAGGAAACACAAATGAACATGGCTAATCATCTACAAAATATCGCTTTCCTGTTTTGTTTTTTTTCCCATTTACATGGAATTGGGACTGATGTTCTTGATTACTTCTCTTGGGTGGTACAAATCTCTCATGATCATTTGTACTCAGTATACTTCTTAATAATCCAGCTGTGAAAGGATTCACTATTCCAATGGAGTTTATGTCAGCCAATCAAAGCCCCTGTTGTGTTGTTGTGTTGTTGAGATGCATTCCCGAAGGATGAGATAGTGACTCCGTGTTTTTCCCCTTCTCAACCTCATGCAGACTGATAAAATAAGATGCTTTTGAAATGTATATGATGAGCTAATCAGAGGTTTGGTTGTGGTTGATACTATTCTTCAGGGGGAAAAAGGATTTGATTTTGAGCATCCTTCTTTGAAATTGCGGCATTTGCAGCAAATTGTCCTGGTTCTCACTGTGTGGCATATATTTACTCATACCACGTAGAATATTAGGACCTATAAAACATTTCAGACACAATAGGCCTCTTTTTAAAGGTAATTGAGTGTATTTTGTCAGTCTTGTGCCATTTTTATCCTAATTATGCTGTTTTTTTTTCAGTCTGCTGGTTTGGTCAAAGGGATCACAGAGAAGAGAGAACCAATGAAGACTGAGATTATGAAAGACTCACACAATGAAGTAGAAAAAGGTAATTTTACTTTTGATTTTATCGTTCATCTGTATAACTCTGTGATTATTATTTGATCCATATGTTTGTTTTTCCATGAACAACATACTGTTTTGTCCTTTTAGGGCTTGAGGAGCCCTCAATCAGGCGAGTAGAACCTTCCAAAACAGCAGAAGAGCTGAATGGGACTTTTAAGAGCACAGAACCCAACAAAGCTCAGCAGGACCTTGATGTCCAAAGGTCATCGACCCAATCTCATGCCATGGAGAATGGACTCTCAGAAACTGATCCTCCACATGGCTCCACAGTGGGCAGTAATGGATATATTCTCAGTAAGGAGCAGGACGACTCGCCAGCTACACAACACAGGACTAACTGGTCCCCTAAGGGAACTTCGCCCGTAGGGTACGCAGCTAAAACACTCCCTCTTTCAGCTACATCCCAAACCCAGGGCCAGGGAGCTTTAAGGACTAATACAAGCACAGGGCCCATTTTGGCAGAGGGGCGCTTGGAAAATGAGACTAAAAATGGCACTGCTACGAACACGCCTCCACGTGTGACAGTGCACAGAGCACGCAAGACCATGTCCAGGCCGGCCTCGAATCACGCACTAAAGGTAATGTGTGGTTCAGCTAACAATTTGAAACTTATTCCATGAGGTGGATAAAGATTCAGAAAGCAAATATAAAACAAACCATTCTTGGTGGAGTCAGTAGTATTATGAACCCAAGATCTGTAGAACCTGAAATAAGAAAGGAAAATTGCAGAGCCACGATTTCAGTGGCAAGCAACAGCATGACAAGTGACATTTGAATTTTCTCAATTCTATGAAAATTAGATATGGCATTTTAAATCATCCAATCCAAACAATTGGCTGAAATTCATTCCTTGGACCAATCCTACAGCATGCATGGTCTGATGTTTCTTCAGTTCTCTCCTCACAGCTTTAGTTCCTAGCTGTAATTAGTTACCATTTACTTTTTGACACACAAAAATGGAAGAAAAAGTAAGTAAGAATGGAAGAATAACCAGGGTTTCATCTTATCTTACCATATCCGACCTCTCAATACCTCTCAATATATATATAGAATATTTATAGAGACTTTACAAAGAAAAATAAAACTTGGCCAGCAGTAACATAAATTGTTGATGTAGCTGGTGATTGCACATAGCTATTTAGCTTGTGCTGCTAATCTGCCCACGAAGCAAGTACGAAGTCTGGCACATAACATGTAAATCAAACAACCACTTTCCTCACTGATCAGTGCATTATTTATTTTGCGATTTACCTAGTTAGCTTTAGAAGTTATATGTAGCTGCTACTGTATCTCTGGACAGTGCACACCCACAAGCAACAACAGTAGCAGTCAAAACTTGCCCAAACTACAAGCGACACCAGAGACTTGCTAGTGTAAAAACAGGGTTATTTCATGATGATCTGATTTTACTGTGATGTAAATCCAGAGTTAAAGTGATGCTTTTGATCTCTGCAGGTTTTAAACAGGGAAATAAAAGAGCCAAGCGTGGTGAAAGGTGAGAGTGTGGACAGATCAGAAGCTCAACCGCCTGTGCAGGCTCCTCCCACCCAGAACCAGCTACCTCAGAAGCAAACTGATGCCACACCAGCACCAATCACCACACCAGCCAAGCCACACACAGGTTACATACTAATTTGCCATATTCGTATCAGTTTTCAATACAGCAGGCACTCTGACTCTTATTCTAGTGAGCTCTGGAAATATTGGTGCCCTTCATGAAAACTGACATAAATAAATAACATTGTTAATAACGTTATTGTAGCATAAATAAAGAAAGCTTTCTAAAATAGTTTGGTTTTTAAAATTACTATCACCATTAATATTATCACTTCCAAACCTATCTTATCCAAACCTATCTCAGAGAAGGACATTATCTAGAACCTGGTGAGGAGGTCTGTCTGTACTTGAATCTCCTTTATAATTGTAGGTTTGTGTAAAAAGAAAAAGGAAAAAACTTGCAATAAACAGGTTGCCTAAGTGTACACACCTATTTATAATGCAGCATGTGACTTTGCTTAGAATTAACCAAGCACATTAAAAATTCAAATGTTCAAAAGTAATTGTCTATGTGGACATTAGTTACTTTTACTAAGACCGAGGGTTTACCGTGTCGTCTTTTTACGGACGGGAAAACAGACCTTTTTTGAATCCCGAAAATGCCACAGTTGTCCATGGCCAGGAGTCCAAGAGAGCAAAATTGGCCGTGCTCTCAGGGTGGAAGGGATGGCATACTCTGTCTGTCTCCTGTCACTCACAGTGACACTAGGCAAGTGACATCTGTGAGTGTATGCAGCATTCCTCCGATTGTGTGAAGCTGCATGTGCAGCATTTCCGAAAGATGCGGTGGTTGGCTTCTCTTGTGTCAGGAGGAAGCACGCGTTAGCCCCACCCTCCCTGGTTGGTAGATGGTGTGTGATATGGTGACGTGTGAGAATCGACTAGATAAAGTTCAGCTTGACTTCTTCTTGAATCTTCATGGTTTCATTCGTCTGCTAATACCATGAACACAAAACATGTACAGGATGTCATTGTCTTGATCAGGAGAGGGGTACAAACGAATTTTGAAAACGTTAGATATACTATTGGACACCAGGGAGGCCATCATCAACTAGTTGAGAAAATGAGGCTCCTCAGTGACATTACCAAGAACAAGATGTCCTTCCAAGTTTGATGAAAG
>CM074959.1:18748961-18785220 GCA_037577455.1 Pangasius macronema | reverse complement strand
GTGAAGCATGGTGGTGGCAGCATCATGCTCTGGGGCTGCTTCTCTTCAGCTGGAGCTGGGGCTCTAATCAAGATAGGGGGAAACATGGATAGCTCCAAATACCAATGTATTTGGCCATAAAACCTGCAGGCCTCTGTTAGACAACTGAAGGTGAAAAAATATGTTCACCTTCCAGCATGAAGACCCAAACCACAAATCCACATCGATAAAGGAAAAAGATCAACATTTTGGAATGGCCCAGTCAGAGCCCAGATCCAAATCTTATCAAAGACTTGTGGAATGACAAGTATAGAATATAGATATCCACTCTGTATTCTGAAATGTAGTGTTCAACATTATCCTCACTGGAACCTTGAAACTTTACACATTTTGTGGTCCATTGTGCCTAATGGAATTGGCTTTGTCTGTCCATTACCAGATTGTGCATGTTGATAGCAGTCTGTATTTCTGTTGAAAGCTTTTTAGTTTTCCTCATTGTGATATAAGACAAAGGGAGTTTACATGTGAGCAACCTTGGATAAAGTCTGAAATATTAAAAGAAACAAATATTAACCTAAATTTAATAGAGATTTTAGAGTAAATACTTTGAAGGGTGTCGGTACTAATACAGCTGACTGTACTGTTGTTAAAAAACATTAACTGTAAATGAATTAAACTGGCCTAACTGGTGGATGTTATAATGGGGGGTGGGGGGGGGGGTGGAAGAGAAGGAATCAGACACACGTCAGATCTTCAAACTGGTTTATTTGCGTTTGGTGATGTGTTGGTATTTGACTGCAGACTTTTACTTACTCAATAGCATCTGTGTTGCGGAAGAAGAAGAGAAAGATGGGAACATACAGCCTTGTTCCCAAGAAGAAGACCAAAGTGCTAAAGCAGCGCACGGTGCTAGAGATGTTCCAGCATGTACCCCAGTCTCCTCCCACTCCTCAGGTCAGCATTTCGGACGCACCAGCTCTACATAGAACCTTGGTGTATCTGTGTGTGTAAAAGCTTTGGTTGTGAATTTCTTCACCAGTAGGTTCAGCTGAGGACGTTCAGTGTGGCATGCGGAGGCTCAGTACAGTCTTGACCCCTGCTTGTGCTTAGTGTTTTAGTCAGAGTTATTTTGTTGATGGGTGTAGACAGTGGATTTTTCTGAGCTATCATGGTCTTGTGGGTACGTTCAACAGGTCTCTTTGCAATCCGTTGCTCTGCAGCAGCCAAAAGAGGCCACGCAGGTGAATGGGGATCGAGCGGAGAACGAGTCTGACGAATCAGAATCGGATGATGATTCCGAAGATGATGAAGAGACGACTGGAAAAGAAATGGCTGAAACATCTCAGGAGGACAGCAGACTGGCTTCAATCCCACAGGTGTGGACTTATTTTTCCTCACCAGCCTCACCACCAGAAATGTAGAATTCAGTCCCATATATGTGAGAGGGACAGTTTGGCTGTCGGCTAAGTCTTCCTCTTATAACCTAAACAGTACTGGCTGGCTTTACTAAAATTTAGCATCAAGGTTTTTAAGTTTATCACAGCTCCTTAGGTAGAAGAAAAAGAAGACGGCAGATCTGGCCTTCCTCTTCCCAGTTGGTGATATAATAATGAAGTCTAATGCTAAATTGGTTACTCTGAAAATAATTAGTGTGTGTAAATATAGTATAAGTGAGGCAGTCTGGAAAAAACATCAATGTTGCTGTGGCTGAGTTCTGGCAAACAGCCAAAAATAATGAACAATTGGGTGTTGATCACAATTGGTTAGAGGGTTTTCTACCAGTAATATCCCGTCTCTACTTTGTGAAAACATAACTATATTTTACAAAAAGGACATGTTTTTATTTAGTCTAATTTCTAACCTTGCCCTGGCTGTCTGCCTGCAAAGATCATGTTGTGTAGGGAGCCAGTTTAACAGACACTAGTAAAGTCAGTCTGCATGAAGTTGTCTAAAACTGTGGTGTACTTTTTAATGATTTCTTCACACAGTGAATGTCGGTGTTTGATAAAGTAGCTACGTGTCATAGCAAAATGAACATAAGAATAATTAATTCTCTTTGTAAGATACCGGCTGTACAAAAATGGTCCTTCACCGGCTGTAAGAAATGTCAGAGATCAAAACAAAGATTGACCGACCTACTAAAATATGTTAAGTTAAGCCAACAGAATTCAATTTACTGAATTAATCAGCAAATATTTCCACACTGATGTTAGCAAGAACAAAGGTCAGTGGAGTGAAGAGTTTATAAATACAAATTAGGTTATAAATGTAGAGAGAGGCTAGAGTGTGTTTCGGTGGAATTGAAATTAAATCTTTAAATGCCCCTTTCTCCCTTTTCACTTTTGGAGGAATTTCAAATGCTAGAACTTTACTTGTGATTGAGATATATGACAAATAGAAACACCTTTCAATTGAGGAAAGCTGGCTATTTTGAGAGATATATTAATATATATAAAATAAAATGTCAAAAGTTGACCGTATAAGGGATTTTCCCAGACACACACATTTGCTTGTTGTTTATGTATGATTTAGCTTGGAGAGGAGCATGAGTCTGAAGAGACTGCAGAAGAGGAAGGGGAAGAAGAGCAAGATGAGTCAGACTTGGTGAGAACGCCAGACATCTTCTCCTCTAATGACCTAAAGTTGTTCTTCTGAAGCAGTCAAGCAGCTTCCATGCCCTGCAGTATTTCCTGTCAGCACAGAATTCACTACAGAATTCATTAAACTAGTAGTGCAATGGTCTATTTTGTCTGCCTCAGAGTTCTGAATCCAGCTTAAGGAAGAAGGTGAAAAAGAAGGCCAAGGCAGACAGTCCTTGGCTCCGGCCTGCCAGAAAACGTAAAAAAAAGTTGAAGACAAAGTCCATGGAAATTTCAGGTAGAGTAATATCTGTAAGTCAGCGTCTAGCTTCAGAAGTAACATAATTAGTTGAATGGGGTCCATCTGTGTGCAGTTAAAGTGTCATGTGATGTCAATATAAATACCCCTATTTCTGGAAGGTCCCAGAGTTTGTTAGAGAACCTGCCTAAACAAACAGCATCAGGAAGACCAAGGACAAAGTTCAATTAGGGTTTAGTTATTAAAAATATTCCAAACCTTCCACCTTCCACAGAGCACCATTGAAGTCATTACTGAAAAATGCAAATAATATGGCACGAGTGCAACTCTGCTAAGAGGAGGCTGTCCAATAAAAGTCAGTGGCCAAGTAAGGAGGGCATTAGTCAGAGAAGCAACCAAAGCCAAGTATAACTCTCAACATGATCCCACCACCAGCATGCTTCACTGTGAGGATTGTGTTGCTATGTTGGGTTTCTACCAAATTTAGCTGTTTTTGCCAAGAGCAAAAAGTTTCATTTTGTTCTGATCCTGTTAGAGAGGCTCATATTTGCTGAGTTTCCAAAATGCTTTAGGCAAAGGCGTGGCACAACCGTGACTCTGCCTAGAGAAAGCTGTCCACCACAAGTCAGTGACCAGGTCAGAATGGTGTTAGTCAGAGAAGTAACCAAGAGGCCAAGGTAACTTGAACGTGATGCTTGTGTTCCAGGTTGTAAGGGGATAAATCCTTATGCTAGATGAAGGTACTGTAAGCCAGTGATCACCAATCCTCATGCTAGGGGCACTACCTTCCAGCCAAAAAGCACCACAGCTGGAATGGTTTAATTCCAGCCAGTTCATAACCAGTTCCAAGTGGTTAGTTTAATAACCAGTTCCAACTGATTATGGCTGAGACTGAACTAAACTAGAGTTGGGTGTGGTATTTTCCCTGAGTTGTTTTAGAATGGTGCTAAGTTCTCTCTGGCTCTGATCTTCCACTTTCAGGTATGAATACCCAGACTCAGTTAGAGATTTCAGCCCAAACTCCTGCTCCTCTCCCTGCCCCTGCTGACCAGGACAAAGAGTACACTGAAGTTCCATTAGAGTCGCTTAACCTGAAAGCCCAGGATGCCTTGCTGAACAGTGAAAGCACGGGTGAGACTTGACGGTGTTATGATGACACCATATACTGAACTTGGGGCTAAGGATATTGGAATTCCAATTTGACGGCTGTTTTGACGCCTTCGTTTTGTTTTGTTTTTTTCCTACTAAGAACTTGAAAGTACTGTAACAATTATTAGATATTTATTGTTCCCACACTGATGATGACTCATCAGTGGAGCGCTCTCAGTACAAAGAGGAAAGGATTCCCCCTGGTGGTGATGAATACCACCACCTGTCTTCAAGGGCAATTTTTTTCTACTCCTATATACCATAATTTGTTTGCCAGTCTAATACCATGTAAATAAGGATAAATAGTATGTACCGCCAATAATCATACGTTCACATATATTTTATCTGGTCTTGCACTAAAGCTTCTATGTGAAAGCATTAAGGATGTCACCTAATTGCATGTCTGTCAAATTTAGTTAGGAGGCCTGTTTGATATTTTTGATTTGTAGCACATGTAAATACATTTTATTCAGACTATTATTTTAGTAATGAAATGTTTTGAAGGCTTTTTAAGCATTTACCCTTAAAATAAAAAAATTATAAGCTGTAAATATACATGTATAGCTTCTCTTAAATAAAGCGTATGGTGTGTGTTGTGTAGAAGCCTCTAGCACAGCACAGAGTTCAGCGGCGGATATGGTGCAGGAGCTTCCGCTGTGTAGCTGCCGCATAGAGACACCCAAGAGCCGAGAGATCCTCACTCTGGCTGACAGGAAGTGCATGGCAACCGAGAGTGTGGATGGACAGGTAAGAACATGCAGTGTTAGCAATACGAGTAGCTAGCTTAGACATAAATTCACATATATAGTATGTGATGATGTGATCTACTGTCAGAGGTCCTGTTATAGAAAATTATCTCCTCATGACCAATCAAAATCCAGAATTCAACCCCACTGTGGTATAATAGATATGGACATCATACTTCACTTTGATGTGAACGTAGTAGTGCATGTTGACTTTGCATCTTCACTCCCATGCAGCTGAGTCGGTGTCAAAGCGCAGTGCTGAAGCACGAGATGATGAGACCGTCGAACTCTGTTCAGCTGCTGGTGCTGTGTGAAGAGCATCGCACAGGGATGATCAAACATCAGTGCTGCCCTGGCTGTGGCTACTTCTGTAGGGCGGTGAGTGTGCCTGTAGCTTTGAGCTGCAGGCGATCCTTTATTCATTTCCTTGCTGTTGTTGGAGATCTCTTCAGAAGCTTAAATAAAGTTCCTGAGTCACAATGTTCCCGTACTGTAGGGAACCTTCATGGAGTGCCAGCCAGAGGTGAACATCTCTCACCGCTTTCATCGGCACTGCGCGTCAGTACTGAAAGGTCAGAGCTTCTGTCCACACTGCGGCGAGGAGGTCAGCAAGGCCAAAGAGGTCACTATCGCCAAAGCAGACACCACCTCAACAGTGCCCCGGAGCCAGAGCCCTGGCATCCCGGCGACTTCAGAGGGCAAGGCAGACACCACCACTGGAGGGTATGGGTATACGTGTGCACATTAGAACAGCATTTAGCTTTCGTTAGAAGTAAATCCTTGATCAAACACCAATCGGGTGGCAGTAATGTATAGTATCTGATCCTTATCAACCAGATGAGTGTTTGATTTCAGTTAGCGGTGATGTCTAGAGGTGTGCCTAAGCAAAGTTTATTTTTTTATGGATACAAAATATTATAGTAGTTAATGAAAATCATCACATCTTTCTAACTTTTTTTTAGAAAATTGCTTTAAGTGTAGGAACCAATTAAATAGAAACCTAATGACTAAAGCTTCAATTTGTGGAGCTCATTTATCAGACTGGATACAGACGAATTTATTAGTAAATTGCTCACAGGAGCTTTTACACAAGAAATGTGGGATTCGTGAAAATCCAGTTAGTTCTGAAAAATGTACATATCCTACAAGAGCTCATGAGCCTGTGTAAATTCATATTCAAAGCATATAATTGGCTTGAGCTACCAAGTTTAGATCACTTATTTATTTAAATGAGACAAATGAAATTTAATGAAAATTTTCTGAAACTCATTTTATTAATGACTTGAATTAAACCATCAAAAACAAATCCATAAATTAAGACAAATAAGACTAATAATAAATTAGGACAAAAGAAATGGCACCCTATAAATGACGAAAGCGTTTGTGTGTCTGTGTCGGCTGATGAGCTGCAGTGGCTGACTGCAGGTTTACTGGAAGGTTTAGCGCAATCTGTGCTTAGGGATGGTCTTTCACTGTTTAGTCATTATTTAGATATTTTCAGGTTTGGGAGCTTTGCCGGTTTAGGGAGGATTGTGGGCATCACTAATTTAAGGGTGATTGGTATTTATGTACGAAGCAAACGAGCATTACCAAAACTTTAATAAATCTGGCAGGAATCTTTAGTTTGGTGTGATCTATGATAAAATTTATACACGACTAGAAGATTGATAAACGATACCCAACGTGTGTATGATTTTAGGCCGTCTCGCCTCTCATTATCGGGAGAAGGAAAAGCAGACAGCACTTTATCCAGACCTTCTGAAGCTGGGAATGGATCACTCGCCCCAGAAGCCAGCAGGCCAGAGCACGTGAGTGCAGAAGCTGGAGCTGGACCCCCTATAGCACCTCCTAAGGAGACTCTGGAAACCATTTTGTTGGCACTGGATGCAGAGAAGTAAGAAAAAAAAACTGAATTAAATGCCGTTTGTCACACATTTTTAATTTGTAATGATGTATCGCACTCGTGCCATATTTGGTATAAATGGTATGATAAATGGTATGATAATTATTCATAATTAGGCCTATATTCATGTTTGACACACAGCCTATTTTGTTTCTCCTTTTCAGGCCCAAGAAGCTTCGCTTTCACCCTAAACAGCTGTACATCTCTGCTAAGCAGGGGGAGCTGCAGAAAGTCTTAATGATGCTCGGTAAGATGCTGTGCCCTTACTCAGCCACATAGCCTTTTACACCCTTCATGCCAATCACCGTTATGATGCAGACGTTTCTCTCTGTTTTTCCAGTGGATGGAATTGACCCAAACTTTAAGATGGAGAGCCAGAGCAAACGTACCCCTCTCCATGTAGCAGCTGAGGCTGGACATCAGGAAGTCTGCCACATGTTGGTCCAGGTCAGCATTAGTGCACCTCATGTATAAGGGATTAATCTTAACCACGTGCTTTAACTCTAACCATCCAGGGTTTTATTTACACATTTAAGAGATGGGGTTGTTTATATTTGCATGTCAGGCCGGTGCAAACCTGGACATATTTGATGAGGACCAGCGCACACCTCTGATGGAGGCCTGTGAGAACAATCAGCTGGATACAGTACGCTACCTGTTGAGAGCTGGAGCCATCGTTTCCAACAAGGTCTTCAAGCTACACCATGCAGTTAATATTATAGCACACTGTCTGTCTATCTGTCTACCTGTCTGTGTATCTACTTGTCTGTCCATTTATGTGTATGTCTCTGTCTCTGTATGTCTGTCTATCTTTCTCTGTCTCTCTGTGTTTGCCTATGTCTCTGTCTCTTTCTCCCTATATATCTGTCTTCCCATTTATGTCTATGTATCCGTCTGTCTCTCTGTTTCTATCTGCCTGTATGTCTCTTTGGCTATCTCTGTCTGTCTGTCTGTCTATCTGTCTGTCTATCTGTCTGTTTGCCTGCTGACATTGATCTGCATTTTGAATAAAAACATAAAATTCCTCTTTCCAATCTGCCATGTTTTTAGGATGCTGAAGGCTCTACGTGTCTCCACCTTGCTGCTAAGGCTGGACATTTGAACATCGTAAAACACTTGCTGTTTACAGGCCTTATGGACATTAACTGTCAGGTAAAGAGGAGATCAATGTATGTGCATTTTCCACCATAGACATGTCATCGGGTTCTAGTCTTTAGACTTGTAGCTGGGGATCTGGCAGTCCTGCAGTTGTGCTCTTATCTGCAGGATGACGGTGGCTGGACAGCAATGATTTGGGCAACAGAGTACAAACACGTTGAACTGGTCAAGCTGCTGCTAGCTAAAAATGCTGATCCCAACATCAGAGACAAGGTCAGTGTGGATCTTCAACTCTGAGCAAATCAAATTTACACAATTTGACTATGTAATATTATGGAGCAGCCCTATTGGACAACCAGAATCCTTTTTTTTTCTTTTTTCCCCTGAATCACTGGGAAGCTAGAAGTTATTTAGAGGATAACATAGTTCCAGTTTTTAGCATCAATTTGTAAATCGTCTAAATAGTACGATAACTTACTCTTATACATCGAAGAGTCACAAATAATTCAAATTTTTATACCGCCCACTCTTACTCCTATTGCTTGATGGCTACATTAGCCTCGTATTCTTAGAAACAAATGACAGGCACCAAACATGTCTTGACTGATCAACTACATTTAGGATCTTTTCTAGCTGGATCTTTTTTTAAACTTGCAGCACAGCTAAAGCACCGCTCTAGATCTAGATACTAGCTTTATATTTGAAATCATTGCGCCCATTAGCTTTATTACAAGTCACCTTTTTGAGATATTATGTACTGCCTGTTCTGTTAGGAGGAGAATATCTGTTTGCACTGGGCAGCATTCTCTGGCTGTGTGGAGATCGCTGATGTTCTTCTGAGCGCCAGGTGTGATCTTAACACAGTCAACGTGCACGGAGACTCTCCATTGCACATCGCATCGCGGGAAAACCGGTTGGAATGTGTCACGTGAGTGCAATCTGATTAGACACCCAGTTAATGCTCATTCCACTGGATTGCATAATGTAAATGCTTACAGTTCAGAAGACACTTTTTGCTCTGTTTGATTTGTGTACCTTTAAGTTTTAGTAGAGAGGGACATACTGTGCTGGAGTGATGGTCCAATCCGTTCAGAAATTTCAAATTAGGGTATGTATAGGAACTGGCATCTTGGCAGCAACTATGCTAGGTGAGGCCAGTTATATCACATACACTGGATTCTGGAAAAACTCATGAAGTTGCCAGACAGGTCTCTGATCTGCAATGGAGAGAACCTGTACTTATTGCAGCAGCAGAATTTCAAATGAAGAATGTAGAGGATGCTATGTAAAACTCTCCATATTAAATTATTTATTGTATTTACAAAATGTGTAAGTAATAGGTTTCTACTTTACAGCGACACCCAGCTACTGTTATCATTATTGTGATTGACAACCTTTATTATATTTAGATATTATAATTAAACTATAGTTATAGGATAAGGCTCCATGATTTAGTCATCACGTAAACATGCCACTTGAGCTGTCAGTCATCGTAAATGATATTTTCATAGTTGCTGTGTTGTTATTTATTTAACACATATGGAAGGAGTCTCCAGTGTGAGCCCTTTGTAACAGTCAGAGGTAAAGCTGCTCAGGAGAGAATATGTTGTGCTTTGTGGTCTTGAGAAAGGAAGAAGAAAGGCTGTTGAGGAAGGACTGCTTATAGCTGTAATAACGAAAGCGATAAATAAAAATTGTAATCGATGGCAAATTGCGCTAAAGATAAGGCAAATCACGTGCTTTGATAGGAAAAGCATCAAAACCAAAGTGATGTCTGTAGTAAGCTTCTCAACTTTATGCCAACTGCAGGTTGTTTCTGTTGCGGGGAGCTGATGTAAACCTGAAGAACAGGGAAGGAGACTCGCCACTGGAGTGCTGCAGCCAGAACTCCAAGGTCTGGAACGCTCTGCACGCCAGCAAGAGACAGAGAGAGGCGAGCGGTGAAGGACGCAGCTCAGGAGAGAAGCTCCTCAACAGGTAGCTTAAACCATCATACTGGTATAAAGGTAGCATTCCTCATTTTATTTGCTAGTCTGCAGTACAGCACTGTATCCCTCAAACCTCACGATGTTGTCACTTTTGTCTACCACGTCCTCAGGCATTTTTATTGGTGCGTGTGTGTATACAAGTACAACAAAATATTTACCTTTCCCGATGTGGCTAACTGAAAGTGTTCTATGCATTAGCCCAATGTCATTGATTAGCGAGCCAGCTAATGCAAAATAAAGAGAATGCAAACAGCCATCTCCACTTGATCCCTCTCTGTGATGCTACTGAAAGATAGGGGTAGATAAGCTTAATTTTGTTTTATTTTAATACATTTTCTTATAGTATTTGCTTTGGTTTATTTAGGGGTTTTGTGTGTTTTAGTTACTGTTTACTTACTGACTTATTTTACTTACAAGACCTACTGGCTTACTTACTTTACTGACTTGTTTAGTTTCTTACCTTACTTACTGCCTTACTTGCTTACTGTTTTACTTTACTGACTGACTTTCCTCATTTTACTTACAAGGCCTACTGGCTTACTTGACTTACTAGCTTACTGACTGACTGACTATCAGGCTCACCTGCTTGATTACTTACTGATGTAGTTACTTTACTTACTGACAAACTGACTGACTTTACTTACTGTCTTACTTATCTACTTACTGACCTGGATATTTTACTTAATGATGTACTGACTTACTGTTTTGCATACTTACTTTACTTGTTTTACTTACTTACTTACTTACTTACTTACTAGCCTTCTGACTGAATGACTTACTGGTTACTGACTTACTTTACTAACTTAATTATATACTGACTTATTTTACTTACTTTACTTCCTGAGTTACTTTATTTACTTTCTTTAATGACTTACTTGCTTGCCTACTTTCTTAATTACTTAATGACTGAATTACTGACTGACTGACTGACTTACCTTTCCTGACTTTTACTTACTGACTGACTGACTGACTTACTGACTTACCTTTCCTGACTTTTACTTACTTACTGACTGACTGACTTACCTTTCCTGACTTTTACTTACTGACTGACTGACCGACTGACTCACCTTTCCTGACTTTTACTTACTGACTGACTGTCTGACTGACTGACTTACCTTTCCTGACTTTTACTGACTGACTGACTGACTTACCTTTCCTGACTTTTACTTACTGACTGACTGACTGACTGACTTACCTTTCCTGACTTTTACTTACTGACTGACTGACTGACTTACTGACTTACCTTTCCTGACTTTTACTTACTTACTGACTGACTGACTTACCTTTCCTGACTTTTACTTACTGACTGACTGACCGACTGACTCACCTTTCCTGACTTTTACTTACTGACTGACTGTCTGACTGACTGACTTACCTTTCCTGACTTTTACTGACTGACTGACTGACTTACCTTTCCTGACTTTTACTTACTGACTGACTGACTGACTGACTTACCTTTCCTGACTTTTACTTACTGACTGACTGACTGACTTACTGACTTACCTTTCCTGACTTTCATAAACACATTTTCCAGTATACTTTGGTGTTTGTGTTTAGTGTCAATGAATGTAAAATGTCTCATCTGCCTATATTCAGGGATATATCTCGAGGTTATGAGAAAGTACCTGTGCCGTGTGTGAACGGTGTGGACAGTGAACCTTGCCCCAATGACTACAAATATGTGCCTGATAGCTGCGTCACCTCCCCCATGAACATAGACAAAAACATCACTCACTTACAGGTAAAGCAGCTTGTATCGTCTCTCTTACAGAGAAAGGTGTGTCTGCAGAGCACAAGACTGGTGGGGTGTGTCTTTGAGTGGTATAGATGAAAGTCACACCATTTAGTCACTTCTGCGTTGATGTGCTTTTATTTTGGATATCCATAATTATTAGCACCTTTTATAAAAATTCAAAATTTCACTCAAACACGATGAGGAAAATCTCGGTCTGCAGGCAAACCTTTCTGCTATTACAGCATTGCTCTTTCATACAGCTCTTGAATTGTTAATTGCCGGTTTCTGAGTACCGTGTGGTTTTGTCTTTTCCAGTATTGCGTGTGTAAAGACGACTGCTCCTCGGCCAGCTGCATGTGCGGCCAGCTCAGCCTGCGCTGCTGGTATGACAAGGTGTGGCTGAATATCTTGTGTCCACATTAAGAACCAAATTCATCTATTAATTATTGATGTTACTGAACTGCAAAGTTGTGCGTCTGACACGGTTACACGCTCGTGACTCACTGACCTGTCATGTTCGCTCTCAGGAGAGCCGTCTGCTGCCAGAGTTCTGCTCTGAGGAGCCGCCTTTCATTTTTGAGTGCAACCATGCCTGTTCCTGCTGGAGAACCTGCAAGAACCGCGTTGTTCAAAATGGACTACGGTAGCATCGTGTCACCATGAATATGTACAGCGTAATGTGAAGATTCTCAGTACTTTCTAACAGAGTTTTTATTAAATGTGGTCTGCTGTCAGGATTCGATTGCAGCTGTTCAGGACTCAAAAAATGGGCTGGGGTGTTCGGACATTACAGGACATCCCGCAAGGAACCTTCGTCTGCGAGTGAGCTGCTCTCATTTCTCTCTCTCTCTCTCTCTCTCTCTCTCTGTCTGTCTGTCTGTCTGTCGGGCCTAAACTGGGAATGCAGGACATTTATTTTCCCTTTAGGAAATAAAATATCTGTCTGAAGTGTACACTCTGTATGTGTGTGGAGTACAGTTTTGTGCATGTTCTGATGTCTGCCTTTGCGCAGGTACGTCGGGGAGATCATCTCAGACGCAGAAGCAGATGTCAGGGAGATCGATTCCTACCTTTTCAGCCTGGACAGCAAGGTAGCGCCAGACTAAAAATAATCCACCTCATAATGCCTCATTGGCTTGTGTGGTATGTCTCAGTGAAACGCTGCTGGTCTGACTGGTTTCTTTCCGCATCCACTGTCTTTGTATTTTCCCTAAGGGTGGAAACAGGGTAAGAATTTAGGTGCTTTGAGCAAAATTCCACACGTCGTTGCGTCATAAAATGGCACCTAGCGCATGCTATGGGCATGAGCTGCCTTCTGAGTGTTGCAGACAGGGCCACTAAAGAAGGCAACACCAGGATGTTCTCCTGTGTATTAAACACAATGGTATACACATTTGTTATTGTGTTACTATTAGCAGATTGGGTTGTATTCAGCATCCCTTTTGTGGTTTGTGGTTTGTGCGTTTTCAGCGCATTGGATGGTTTGTGTTTTTTCAACATAATACCCCCACTGCTTTCTAAAAATAGCCTGTCGTCCAACATTATAGTGATGAGCATGATGTCATGCCTCCCAGACTCTCATAGATGAACTGGACTGGAAGGAAGTGCGCGTTTTTCAGTTGTACCGTAGTACTTATTGCATTTGTTAACTAGTACAAAAAAAAATCATTCACTATAACTGTATATTCAGTATAACTGTAACTTTAAGGATGATTAAAGCTGTTTTAGTCACCCTGTTTTTTTCATAACCCAAATACTTTGAGCACTCACGAACCAGCGTTCCCTGTTTTATTGCAGGTTGGCGATATGTATTGTATAGACGCCCGTTTCTATGGCAACATCAGCCGGTTCATAAACCACCACTGCGAGCCGAACCTGTTCCCCTGCCGAGTGTTCACCTCCCACCAGGACCTGCGCTTCCCGCACATCGCGTTCTTCGCCAGCAAGAACATCAGCGCCGGAGACGAGCTAGGGTGAGCCGTGCTTCTGCATTCCCCAAACAGAGCCGCTAATCTGCAGTCATTAGCTGCTCGTTAGCTTCTCATCAGTGTAGTGTAATGAGGGGTAAATGTAGATGGTCGGACAGAATATATTTGCAGAATTGGGACACTTGAGTATGGTGTTTCATTCACTGTTTTAAAAAAAGGAGATGCACTGCATTTAAGATCACCATTTTTTGGCTTCCTCAGTTAGTTAATCATATAAATATCATGCTGAGTTTCCAAATCTGATTGGTCAGAAGGTGTTAATTAATTAATTTTCCATAACAGCAGCTCAGCCAGTAGTGCTGGCTGTAATTCAAATCACAGGTTTATATTAATGCGCTCATTTACATACGTCATTGTTTCCATAGTAACAGCGAGTTCATAGAGACCCTTAACTCATATGATGACTGTGCTGCATCTAAGACTATTATAAACACATTCTAAAATGTCTTATTTTACAGAACATAATGTCTAATTCTCCGTAAGAGAATGGAAGGAGTCTCCAGTGTTAGCTCTTTAACACTCAATGTTTTGAAGACCTTTTCTACCCTCAAGGGTAGTGAGGCAAAAGGTCTAAAGTATTTAAGGTCTAAAGTATATAGAGTACATAATTAAAATCTACAGTTTTGCTTTTTCTTGCTATAGATTAAAAAATGACTCTCAGACACTGTTTTATCTCCAGGTTTGATTACGGTGATCATTTCTGGGACGTGAAGGGTAAACTGTTCAGCTGCCAATGCGGCTCGTCTCAGTGTAAGCACTCGGCAGCGGCGATCGCTCAGCGGCAGGCGGACAGCACGCCAGGAGAACAGCAGACCACCACCCTCCCAGATACCAGCTCATCTACCACACCGTCCAGCCCCACCTGAGCCCTCATCACGCTCCTGCCCTTATCCTCCATCTACCAGCCATCACCAGCGCGCACACACCTCAGCAGGGGAATCCTGGCAGAGAGGCAGCCTGGACCACTGGCCTTTCTGGCTACGGCGCTCTTGGTTTAACTCGTCGTTGGGCTGCAGATGAAGGGTTATGCACATGTACAGATATTTCGTGTTAGCGGAGGATAGAATCTGACTATGTTGCTGTAGCATGCTGGCTCTCAGAAAGCCGAGGGTGCGCTCGAGGCTGTCCTCGAGCTCCCGTAGGCTTATGCATCACTCTGTGTCCTTTGAAGAACATGGAAAAGATGATGTTTTAATTGTTACCAACGACCACGCACAATGCAAAAGCCGTGATGTGTTTACTTTTCCCTCGTCTACAGATTTTCAGATGTGAGATGCACTTAGTTGTGGCACACCTACATTTCTCAAGGACTGCATTCAGCAGGAACTTACGATGAAGCTTTTGAAATTCCAAATGACAATGTTCGATCATTTGAAAATATATTTTTTTTCTTTTAAATTTCCCCAGGTAAACGTGTTGTATTTTCAAAAAAAAAAGCTGGATGTGTGATGAACATGTATAATTTTTTTTTTTTTCAGTTGACTCATTTCCAGATATTGTGAGCGTCTGTTTGTGTGGTTAAATTCTCATCGGTGCTGGACGTTATTTATTTGCCAGTGTTTGTCGATCAATTCCCATCTGCTGGATGTATTCCCGTAATCCTGCACAGACCGTGGGAGGGACCGTGAGCCTCGGAGACAAACTGCCCACTTTGAGCTGGCTTCTGCATGTTACTGATTAAATCTGAAAAGCTTCTTATGCTGTTTCATTGCTGTGAAACTGTAAACTGGTCATGAGAGGACTTCTGACCGCCCTGCTTTATGACCTCCAGGAGTGGATGAACACATCTCAGCAGCGACGGTCTGTCTTTCCTTCATGATCATCATGTTCAAATTTTAACATTTGGCATTAAAGGCCATATGTAGTGTAATATGAATTTTGGTTAGGGAATTTGTGGTTATTGAATACTGCAAATGGTGCTGAACAAAGATTTTGTTTGTTTTTATTTTTTATAACTCAATGTGAGAATACACATTCTGTAATAAGATTAACCAAGTGATTTTTTTTTTTTTTCCTGTTAATTTTTATTAAATTTACCTCCGGTTTTCTAACTGTAAATGACATTGTTAGCCTGTACCCATTTTGTTACATTTAATGATTTAATGTCGATGGTGAAGCTATGTCTTTTTTAATGTTGATAGTATAGTCACAACCATTGTGCTCATTCTGCCATGTAGATCCAAAACACTGCAAAATGAAAAGGAAAAAAAAATGCTACATTTTTCTCAACAGAGACACGAAGGTGGTTGTAATTATTTTTTTTCTCCAATAAATTTACTTCTAATAAAAGATGACACTTTTTGTGGGACAGGAAGTTGAAATAAAACTAGTAATAATAATAATCATCATCATCAACATCATCATCATCATCAATAATATAGCTGCAAGCTGCGATTAATGGGGCCAGGCACTTTTTGGCCCTACCCCTTAGCGATGGAGGAAGACCAGAAGCCATTGGGACAGTCAGCATATGTTCCCAATGAAATATAGTATATTTGAAAGGCAAAATGTTAAGCTGTTGCTGAGATCTTGCCTCACATACTGTTTTTAGTAACAATCCCAAGCTGCAAATGCACTCAAAGATTGTTAACATTAGTTCATATTAGTAAAAATACATGACAAGCTTTTGTTTGCATGTTATGGTTGAAACATCCTGTATATCAAACCCCCAAGGATCAAGTATTGTTTGGGTTCACCTCAGAATGCTGTGAACAAAATTTTGTGACAATTCAAAGAAGCAAAAAAACTTTTTGTTAAAGACCAAAATGGCTAGCTTCCTGTTTAGCAAATCACAAAATAAGAACAAGAATGAAGAGAAAGAGGAATCATGATTTCAAGCTGAGTGGCTCAAAAGTTATCAGCAATTTAACCCTAAATCCAACAAAACCTATCAACCTAAGAACAACATCCTGAGTGAAACATGGTGGTGGTAACATCTTACCTCTTGGTTGCTTCTCTGACTAATGCCTCATTCATGACATGTAACCCCAATTAAGTCCATTTCAAGTCCATGAAACACAACAAAATGCAGAAAAGTTGAAGGGGAGTGAGCAGTTATGCAACACATTGTTTTATAAAAAAGTAAATTATAACCATGAAATAGATTTGGCTTTGATTGTCTACTTAAAAGCTGGAGGGAACAAGCTGGAGTGGTTAAATGGACTAAATTAGCTGTTGGATAGTGCCATTATCTCTGTTTCCAGTTTGGCAATTAGACACACTGTGGCATCAGTGCCGAGGCCCACCCGTGTCACAATCCCCATGCAAGTGCACTGGCTATGTTGTGGTAGTTCCACCCCTGGGCCTTTCTGTACGGACAAGAAGAGATTGTTTTGAAAAATCCAACAAAAGGCCAAAGCAGGAAGTCTCTCTAATTGTGCATTAGCAGGCTTTGTAAACCATATACTTGTTGTCTTCCTGATTATGGAGAAAATGAAAGACTTGTAGCTGATTCAGGGTTTTGGCAAGATAAAGCCTCTTAATGAGCAGGACAGGAACCGCCTTTCCGCATTCCACAGAGCTGGAGCCCCTCTGGGGCCAAGGTACTCTGTCCTCATCATCTGGTAGCAAGTGCTTTAAGATCAACGGCTTCAAGTGCAGCCACTACTGAAAACCTTCTTCTGAGAAATTGGATGCTAAGCCCATTTGAGATTAACAAGAAGGAGAAACTATGAGAGGAAATGTGCAGTCTAACTCCAAATGGTTGGAGAGGAGATCAGCTGTGGATTATGGTAGGACTGACCTTGGTTTGGGCCTCAATGTTGCCAGAGTTAGATGCATTTTTAAGCAAACAATATTTATCTGAAATTACTTAAACCACTAACTTTACATACTCGGCTAATGTGCATGATTGGTGAGTCAGTGTTGACCTTATTTGTAGTGTACCAGTAGATACGTAAATAAGAACCTGAGATGGACTGCTTTTATCGTTTCCAATTCTAAAGCCAGTGGAATACTTAAACCTTATTTATACCACAGTGATGTTGAATTCTCAGTTCTTATTGGTTCTAATATGTTAATATATCCAAAATGTCCACATGAACAGATTTTTTAAAAAGTCTTTAATTGTTGATATGGTGAGGCAGAGGTAAAGAGGTAACTTTTTAGTTCTCCGACATGGGAAAATCTTCAGAAGGGAGGGCTTTGCAGTTTCTCAGGACCATAACAAGCTGAATTTTGTTATCTTATTAACTTCACGAGAGTAAAAGAAAGGCACTTTCTTGGGAACTTCTGTTTATAGCTGATACATTTAAGTGGTAGCAGAAAATAATTTCGATTGGAGATGTTCCACAACATTAAACATAACTATAAACATTAAAGGTATGATGTTCTTTAATAAATTGAAAACTGTAATTGTTTGCAAATTGCTGTGGTATAAGAGGAATAAAACACTTCAGGATGTGCTGTTGGAAAAGGTTAAACCACCTTGTTGGTGATTATTTTCCAATAAAAGCACCCCTGTCTTGTTTTACTCCTTATTTAAAATCCATTTTAACCAAGCAAGTCTACTCCTTTTGAGAGCTTTGTGCAATAAATATCACTTAACATTGTAATCCATATAAAAACATAATAATGGTGTTTATAGTAGATTGTAAACAGGCAGCAGTATCTAGACAAAGGATTAGATATCACATCTATATAGCATTAAATTACAATATTTCATCTGAAGTTGGATTAGCTGCATTCGCATTAGATTAGAAAATAGCCTTTAAAATTAAGTATGCCAATATTTCTGGTTATTTGAAAATAATTTTCACACATATACAGGCAAAATGTGCATAAATTGGAATTTGGAAAGGGAATTTATATTTCTAGGTCTTACTTTAAAGTCTAATTTGCAGGTTTTGTGGATAGAGAGTGGCTAGAATTGATCCTTTTTTTTTTCATATTACACTTTGTAAGCTAGTGCAGTGATTTTAATTTTATTTGTACTCACATGTGTTCGCTCCATTACTACAGCTGTGCGCTCGGTAATACTTAGAACATGGCGGATGCTGACACTGGGAGTGGAGTACAGTTCCTGGGCTCATGCCCCTGAGCTCTCTGACAGGCAGAGGATGAGGAGGGTAGCGATGGCTGATGTGTCACACACTGCCGCACCCGCCGAGCCCGATCAAACACGTGAAGATGTCCAGAGCATGGATCAGTCCAGCAACTACCACACCATTATTGACCTAGAGAGGCCTGATGACCTGAAGGGTACAGACATTATCAGTGCACATGAGATGTGCCAAGGTGATGTCATGCTGTGGTGGAGCAGGTGAGAACTGAAAATGAGAAATATAGTCCATAATTTAGAATTGGTTTTGCTCAGAAACACCCAAAATGTGTTTTGATATCTATCATTTTTCCTTTATTGGATGATTTATTGGATGATTGATGAGTTTTGTGATATAGTGACTTCATAATAGTTAAAAAAACAATTAGGCAATAGAAAAAGGGAACACCTCCAACTCTACTGTCATCAAGAAATCTTGAATCTGTTATTATGCAAATGGGAAACATGCCCAAACCTACAAACACTCACCAGTGCTGCATGACCTGCATTTGCATAATTGAACCTGATAGGCTCTAACATGATGCAATAACACTTGGCTGTCACATCTTTCACTGATATGTACAGCTTTATTTCTAAAAATAGTTTGGCAAAACAGTGCAATGGTTATTTTCACACTGTGATCCAGGCAGTTATTAACAATTATAAACAAAATAATAATATCACATATGAATGGTCACAATGGCTGCTATGGCCATTATGGAATTAAGTCAGGAGTCAAAATATGTCAAAAAGATAACTCGTAATAAGTTATTAAGTTGTAAAAAATAACATGATATCTTGAAATAATGAAATCTTAAGTAAAAATAATGAAGCACTGCATTTTATTTCTTTCGGACCAGGGCTTCCATACAAACGTTTCGATTTGGAGCTTTAAATTGTACTTGATAAATTGTTAAGAAAAAAAAAATAGTAGCAGGATACAAATTGAAATATAAACAGACATTTTAATAGCGAAACACATTTGGTTATATAGCCAGCTCTAACTCTAACGTTAATGGAAGAAGTGCCAAATAATATTATCTATGAACTGTATTTTATGGTTTAAAGCTTTAAAGCAAATTTAAAGATTATGGCTCGTATAAAAATAATAATCATGAAAACGATTTTTTTTTTTTGCAATGCTTTCTTTTGCCATTAGAGGGCATTCCAGTTCAGAGGAGAAAAAAAACCTGTGAATATGTTTGCACCTGATGATCCACATGGCTTAGTTCCTATTTCACATATTAAATGTATTGTATATAAACATGTCATTTACTGAATGCTGTAGACAGATGAAGTCCTTATACTGATAAGATCAGTGTTTGGATTAAATCTTTGTGCTTAATTCGTGAAAAAGCTGTCCTTTTGATAAAAAGGTGGTGTCTTTGCCTGTGCTCTTTATCAGTGTGATGAAAGGTTTGATGAAGGTTTGCGATGAATGTTTATTAGGATGGAGATCAGATGTACTGCTACATACAAATTCGTTCCTGGAAAAATCCAGCAGCTCTGTGCCCCGTGTAATGCCTTCAGGGGCTGAACAGGTGACATTCCCGCTGAGAAACTATAGATCATACAGGGGCAATGCTGAATACTTACATACTTCTGTTTTCTCCAGATTGTCCTCTTCTAAGAAAGCTGTGTGTTAGTAGATGGCAGTGTGATAGTCTAATTAACTCCTCCTTCACACCCTATTTTCCGACATGTTCAAAAGTGCTCAGCGTCTCTCATCATCATGTACTGTCTGGTTAAAAAAAAACAGCAGATAGAAGCACTTGAGTGAGGGAGCTCAAGTGTCTGCCAAGACACTCATGACTGACAGAGTGTGAATGGACTCGTAGCAGACCACTGCGTGGACTTAAGCTTTTGCACTCTTTGACATTGTGACAGTGTTAAAGAATCTTGGATGTATGGATTCTCAGTTCCCTTGCAAAAAGAAAGTCTTCATTAGGCTCAGAGATTATGCCTTTTGTATAAAATAAAATCCATCCATCCATCCATCCATCCATCCATCCATTTTCTGTACTGCTTATCCTATACAGGGTCATGGGGGACCCTGGAGCCTAGCCCAGGGAACTTGGGGCCCAAGGCAGGGGACATCCTGGTCAGGGTGCCAGCCCATCAGAGGGCGTGATTGCAGACATGCCAATCAGCCTACAATGCATGTCTTTGGCCTGGGAGAGGAAACCGGAGTATCCGGAGAAAACCCCCTAAGCACGTAGAGAACATGCAAACGCTGCGCACACAGGGTGGAGGCGGGAATCGAATCCCCAGTGCCAGAGGTGCAAGTCAAACGTGCTGATCACTAAGCCACCCTGTCCCCCACAAAATAAAATAACCCAGAAAATGGATAATCACCATTTGCAATGTAACACAGACAATTTGAAACAAACAGATAAACAAGTGTTGAAATGTGTATGAAGTGCATTGTTAGCAAGGTCTCTCATTGATGCCATGCTTCAGGAGGTGGCCATTTTGAGTCAGGTGATAGCTAGAGACAAGGGCTTGGCTACGTGTGGCACAAGGTAGCAGACACCACCTTTGAAAAATATCTAGCCACCCTAACTCTGACCTCAAATTCTGTGTCTGAGAGGTCTGTTTTCCTCATATGCAATTCAAGCATCGTTACTCTAGCATTGTCCAAATCCATTCAGTATTAAGAACTACAGAGCAGCTATGAAGCAATACAGAAATGCCATTCTATGGCATCCATTTTTCACCAAGAAATTAATGATTATTCTATTAATGCATTTTTGTCTATACATAATTAGGTGGTGCCTAATTATTATCTCGTAATTTGCTCTTCACCCTCAATTTTCCAACCCACCAATTTTCTGGAAACCTGGACACACCACTGTATAGGATGCAGGTGAAACAAAACATCTTGCAGAAGATGATTCGAGGGAAAGGTGGCTAGGTTTAATGCTCTTCCACCTACTGTATATGTACTCAATGTCCATGCCCCTGATGAACCACGTTCGTAGCCACACCCACAATCTGGTTTAACCAATCAGAGATATTCTTCCATTAGCCTGCTTCAGGAATTTCTATATGCCTCTGCACACATACACGCACACACATCATCAGCATCATCATCAAGGCTGATCACCTCAGCGGAGAAAAGTCATGACATTGCCTCATAGATCGCGCGCGGGTACAGGAAGCATCAATTAGGCGTCATAGTGTACTTATAAGAAGCAGCGCGCGCTGCACAGTGCACACATCACGCGCGTCTTTGTGCTGGAATAAGCGACTATGGACGTTTTCTCTTTTTTTTTCCCTAAGCGAATGCGTTGAATAGGCAACAGGGAAATAGATGCGAAAGGTTTGAATGAGAAAGGTTTTTGTTGTTGTTGTTGTTGTTGTTGTTGTTGTTGCATTGCCAGATCTGTGATATGACGCGCGAGTGGTGACTACGTGTCGGTTCCGCGGAATTCGGGTGTAACGTGTGCCACGGATTGGATGCTGGGTGTCATTTGACGCGCTCTTTACGCGGATTATATTTGCATGCTAAGTTTTCTCCTTTTTTCTTGTCAGTTTTCCATACCTAGGATGGAGTGAGAGGAGACAAGCGCGCGAGGTAGGAAGAGCAAATCAGATCAAGCGTGATCAACTGTGATCAAGCGCGCGCGGCTTTATTTTTTTTTTGTTTGTTTGTTGTGGTATTCATTTTGGGGAAAAGAAAAAAAAAAGAAAAGGCACAGCGATGGAGACTATGAGTCACAGCCAGTGGGAGCACTGTAATGTGTCTGATGCGTGTTGACTCCGATGCCAGTTACCTGTTGGATCTACCCGCATGTCTAGGATGGCTCGCTTCGGGGATGATGCGCCTGGGCGCTATGGAGCTGCGCCGGGCGCGGGGAGAGCAGGAGCGCGGCCAGGAGGCGCGCCGGGCGCTCCGAGGCTCTACAAGCAGTCAATGGCTCAGAGAGCCCGGACCATGGCTTTATATAACCCTAAGCAGACTAAGCAGAACTGCTTCACCGTCAACCGCTCACTGTTCATCTTCAGCGAGGACAACGTGATCCGGAAATACGCAAAGAGGATCACCGAGTGGCCATATCCTCTCCGACCAAGCCTGGCTTTGGAAAGTTTATTAGATAACCATTTAATTATATTCTCAAAAATAACTGTACTTTTCCATGGAGCTGTGGATCTCTGTCTTGGTACTATGTTTTGTACCTTTAGTAGCCTATTTGGAAAGGTGTATGTAGTGTACCTTGGATAAGCTTTTAAAGGTACATCAGTGGTCTTTATGTAATTATGTACCTTAATATATATTTTTAAAGATATAATGATACACACTTAAGCTAGAAAACATGTCCCCTTAATGGTACCACCCTAGCCACAAGGAAAAGTACAGTTTGGTACGTTCATTTCTATCTAATTTGGAAAACTGACACAAAACTATTGGCAAAAGATTTAGAAACACTCGCTTCACACACATGTTTAGGTTCACTTTTATACAATAGCCATTATTTCATTTATTCAACACTTTTAATAAAGACCTACTTTATATGTACCATTCCTTGTCACTGGGGTGGTACCCTGAAGCATAAACCTTTTGTATAGTTTCTTTGACTTATTATGGTGCATATAGCCTAGTGTATCCTTTAACTACCTACTCAAAATAATTTTTAAATGGTACACTATATCCACGTTTCCTGATTTAAGATACATATTAAAGGTACAAAAGATACCACTGCAGAAACAAGGAAAGGTACAGGTTAGTACCCTTTTTCTCAGAGTGTAGGCTTTCATCTTTGTCCCTTCAGTGTGTGTAACAATTTGTGCATAAGAAGTACGTGAATATGTAGCTTATATGACATTCTAATAAATAAAATGAATCATAATAAGATTAAGATTAAGAAGCATTAAAGCAGACCCCGTGTATAGCCTATTAAAAAGCGTGGCTCTACTCCATGCACTGCATAATTGATGGTACTATTTAGTACTGTAGTATGCAAGTGTGGGCGTAGCCATGGTTACGGCATGTCCACGCAGTTGTAGGCAGACGCAAAAGAAAAAAAAGCTGTACCCATGATTCACCTGATTTACACCAGGAAGTGGTTTTACCTGGATATTAGATCAGGAAAAGTAGCACAAAGCAACAGAATCAGAGTTTTGCTTTTTAAGGTCCAGGTGTTGATGTAGGCTAATGTGGCTTGTTGTTGGGACTGGCATTGCTCCACACCTATTGCTAAATTGTTTAAGTTGCTTCACTTAAGCTCCACTGGGTTTGTTTCTCTGAAAAGGCGCTTTCCATGGTACTGAAAGAAGCAGTTTGCTTCTTTTGTCAAGCAAGACAAGAAGCCATGATAAGAAGTCACTTAGGTGGATGGATAGATGGGTGTATCTACACTTTAAAAGCACTCTAAGTGTACTTTAAATTCATATTTGCCTCTTTTGCCACATCAAATTAGATTTGTGCATCATTTCTATTAATGTACTCATGTTGGGCGGCACGGTGGTTGCCACCTCACAGCCCCTTGGTTCAATCCTGAGCTCTTGTTACTGTCTGTGTGGAGTTTTGCTTGTACTCCTCATGTCTGTTTAGGTTTCCTCTGGGTTCTCTGGTTTCTCCCAACCCCCAAAACTATGCATGTAGATGAATTGGCTATGCTAAATTGCCCGTAGGTCTGAATGAGTGATTGTGTTTGATTTGTTACAACCCTCATCAATTTATGTATGATGTTTGACTTCCTTATAATATAGACATTATACTGTTTGTGCCTTCTTAAAACCCAGGATGCAGCTAGCATTGGACACAAGTAAATAAAATTACTGCCTTTGAATTAATTTTAATGCACCCCGGCAGTGATGTAAGAAAGTTTATAAGGAATAAAACTCCATGCGGCATGATATTATAAGAAATAATCAATGACAGGGTGGTGTGATGCGGCATGACATGAAGTGTAGTTGATAATTTTCCAGTAACAGCATGTACTGAAGAGTTTTATTCCTCTCGTAGCAGAGCAATTTGCTAATGGCGTAAGCATGGAAAATTAGTTGAATGAAATGAGTAGAATGGAGGTTAGTCCTGGGGAAAAAACAAAATATCCAACTGTCTGTAAAGAGCTACTCCCCATTTATGCATCTTACCAGTGGGTTTTGAAAAAAAACAACAACATTTGACAGGTAATACTTTTGTGTGCATCTTAGATATCATCCTAAGCACTTAATTACAGAATGTGCACTCAATTATTGCAGTCCTGACTCCCTAATCATGTAGAAGTCTTTATGTATTTCGCTAGGCAGGCTGACGTATACACAGTAGCCAATTTACAGGTTATATGTATTAATTTACTGTGACATGGTGTATCATCTTGAATTGTCAGGAAATTCTGTCAAGTGACAGAACACTGTATTATATACAGAATTTCAAAGTGGAGATTGTATTATGCACTGATTTGTTAGCTATTATTACTATACAAAAAAAACATCATCCACAAGGCACACTTTTATTCCATCCTTCGATTCAGGCACCTGCTCACCACCTGGCCATGGTTAAAATAATCAAATATTGACTGTGCACACACAGAACAGCACATGGTGTAAATTCTCAAAACTGATTGTCATGATTGTCAAGAGTACCTATCCAACAAATAGCCATTTTGAATGGAAAAATATATGATATGAATATATATCACATTATGTTCCTTGGATATATGTGTATTATTTTATCTGTGGAATGGCAATGTCAATGTTTTCCTTGACCTACACACTCCATTTGAATACATGATCCTTGCAACCATCATTGCCAACTGTATTGTACTGGCACTGGAGCAACATCTGCCAGCTAATGACAAGACGCCCATGTCAGAACGCCTGGTAAGCATGTTTCTTCTATTGATATATTTATTATCTTCCAGCTTTTGCTTTGCTTGTTTTATTTCCTGCTGTATAGATTAGATAGACATGAACAGTGACAGCAGAGCCCCAGCCATCTCCATACATTTTAAAGACTGTTAAAGTATGAATTATCTCTGTTGAGCGACCAATCATTTTTTTTTTTTTAAAGTTGCTATATGACAGATATAAGCCAGTATTCCATTGATTTACTCACCTTTCTAGATGTGGCACACTTGGATTGCAGTGTTCTCACTGCCCCATTTAGCATTACAAAGTTATGATTGCACCTAGTGCTCAAAAATGACAACTACAATAAACGCTGATTGAGGCCGATTAGGGCAGGAATCACGCTGCCCCATGCTTGCACTCTGAACATTTTCAGTGGAGGAATAGCAGCAAACAGGACAGTTAATGACATGGTTGCCAAACTGAGCTAGTCTGAGAATTCTTCATGGCTGCCAAGACCTTGTTCCCTAGCAAATAATCAGATTTAAATCAAAATAATTTCAGCAAACAAAGAAGTGTAAGTGCAGACAGTGTGTCTCTGGTGTCCATAACAATTTCTATTGTAAGATATATTGTGAACATTGGGAAAGGGAAAGGGTAGTGCATAAAGTCTGTACATGAGAAATGCGTGCACACCACGGTGACCTTGCTTGCCACTCGAAGTTTGAGAAAAAGAAGAAAAATGCGTCTCCCTTTTCCAATGCCTGATTTTTTTTGGGTTAGTTTCAGGTCATTTGTGTGGGTTTTGAGATGTAGTTGATAGTAGCTCTTCTGTTTGTGTCTTGATGGAAAACGCACCTGCTGTATTTAATAACAGTTGAACGAAGGTGTATCTAAAATTGCTCAAAACAAGCTGCTAGACTGTATGCTAGATGACTGTGTGTTGTCAGCTATCAAGTGCTTATTAAGGGGATACTCTAAAAAATCACTAGATAATAGCCTATAGCACCAATCAAGCATAATAGTATCTGAACGTAATTGAGGCTTTGTTGTAATTCCTGTCTTCCTGCCTCACCAAAATCTTGGGTCATGAGCTGCTTCTGGAATATTCATTGGTATGCAAAACCTGAGCCTTTACTTCTGTTTTTCTGAAGACAGACTGGATGAGAGCATAGATCTTGGTGCAATATTCACTCCAGTTCGTTCAATCTTGACATTCAGATTGGATCATATGGAGCTCTCATTTTGGTGTAAGGCTTGGCACTCTTCCCTGCAGTCCACACAGGAACGACATCTGTGCCTCATTAAGCCTGAGCCTGCTGGGGAATATTGACATACATGAGAATACATGCTCTCACTGTGACCGGGACCTAACCCATGCCGAGCAGCCTTTGATTCCTCTCCCCAGCCATCACGCTCTGTTTAAACCACCACGTGAACTTTCTCAGTCACATTAATAAACAGCAGGTGCTTAGAAGCTTTTTGTAGAGCAATCAGGGCAGACTGCTGGTTGTCTGCAGTATGGGAGAGGTTTGCTTTATACACACGGCAAAGCTAGGCACAAATGTGGATCTGTTTCAAGACTAGTCTTGCTCTATAGCTTAGACAATGTCAGTGACGTCCTCTAAAAAACACCCACCTGCTCCTGTTCCCAATTAGTCAAATGTGTCACATCAGCAGCAAACAAATGGTACATTAAGAGAAATCAATTTTATGTATGAGCTTTGCTCCTTATAATGTAGACAATACTGTAAAATTTCTGTCTTCTTAAAATCTACAGTGCTGAATTTCCTTCAGTGAAAAGGGTTAGTTTCTGTTATCACTTATGTTACAGCAGCTATAAACAGTCATATCCTCTCCAGCCTTTCTTATTTCTTTCTCATGAAGCTAATAAAACCAAAAAAAGCAGTTTGTCATGTTAACGAGAAACCGCAAAGGAACTGGAAAGTTAAAGCTTTATTTCTGTTGCAAATTCCTGACACTGGAGACTCCTTCCAAAATGCTTAATAACTGTCTCCTCACAGAACACATCATCATGCCAACAATTCCATGTTTTTTAACCCATTTATGAATTGTCCACTATACAAGTCTGTCAAAATTGTCAACATATTAGAATGATCAGATTTGCCTTTGAAGGACTTTTTAACTTGGAAAAAAAAATTCAGAGATTGTAGGAAAGTCTCTTGGCAAAAATGTATAACTTTTTTTATTTTAATGACTGGATGACTTGAAGTATGTAATCTTTGGCTGGGTTTGTAACAGGAATTAAATGTAGTATCAACAATTTTTGAGTCAGAACCATTCTCCCAATTGTTCTCCTCATATTCTGTCTGCTTTTAGTAACCTACAGACAGGCGACAAACATAACTTGCCTTAGTAAAGAGTTGGGAAACAGTGAGCTGCCAAAACTGCTTCATTTTGTCTTGGCATAGATTGTACAAGTCTCTGAAACTGTACTGATACGATGAAACCATTTTTCCAAAAGATATCGCCTCATCTAATGTTTTGATGATGGTGGTTATGACTGCCAAGATGTTGAATTGGGTTGAGAGCTGAAGACTGTGAAGCTCATAGCATATATTTTTTAACATAATTAACATCCTCATTAAATATTCAGTGAGCCCTCAAACCCTGTGGATGTGGGTGGAGTCATTCTGGAAGAGACCACTCCCATCAGAATAGAAATATTTCATTATAGGATAAAAGTGATCAGTCAGAAGAATTTTGTATTGATTTGGAGTGAGTCTTCCCTCTAAGGGGACAAATGGATCCAAACCACTTAAGTAAAATACCTCTCACTGGTTTTTCCTTAAACGTGTCACCTATCTGTGTATGCTGGGAACAGAATCTCAGGCTTCTGTGGCTTGCCCAGACTCAGGAAGAAAGGTTCCATCTAGCATGGTTCCATCTGTTTTTCAGTTTGTCCCCCTGAAGTCTTAAGGGATCTTTAAAAAATCTTAAAGGGATTTTTTTTTTCAGAAATAATTTCAAACAGAAACCCATTTAACCATTAACCATCCAAACAATCCCAGACTAATCCAAAAACATCCAACCAATAAGGAGAAGGAGGTGTATACAAGTTGGTTCCGCCATACAGGTTTCATATTTACTTCTCTCTAAAGAGCATTAATTTTAAGAAATAATCATCACCTAATTAAGTTGATCTCAGGGGAATTCTTTCAGACACATAGCTTAAATTCAGTTTGCAAGTTTCCTTATCTTTCGAAAAGGTTTAAACCTGTGTAACACTTCATTTCTCTTCTGTTTCCCTCTGTTTGTCAGCCCATTCTGCATTGCTTCAATGCTTCATTAAATTCTCTCTTCCTCCAAACAAAAACAGTAATCCCTCCTTTCTCTCCCTCTCTCTCTGCAGGACGACACAGAGCACTACTTTATCGGGATATTCTGTTTCGAGGCTGGCATTAAGATCATCGCCCTGGGCTTTGTCTTTCACAAAGGCTCCTACCTTCGCAACGGCTGGAACGTAATGGACTTCGTGGTTGTCCTCACCGGGTGAGTCCACGGCCTGAGGATAGAACCAAGTGCGCTAGAGATGAATGGTTATCCATGTGTGCTGTGTGTTTATGAGTGTGTGCATGTGTGCCTGAGCCTGCTTGTGTACTTAGAATGAAGAAATGCAAGTAACATCATGTGCTGATTGGTTGCCATCTGCATTTCCGTAAATAATGCCTTCTGGGATCATTGTTTGTCACTCAAAAACCAGAAGAGAAAGATGCTGAGAGACAGCACTAACAGTTTGCAGTTAGGGGAGTGGCTGTATGCCAAAACGGTGGTAATGGGGAACTCTATGCGCTATACTGAAATGGATAATGACTATTATTCTACACTTTTTAGGTGTGCACTTCCTTAAAATATTCCACATAAAATTGTACATTT
This sequence comes from Pangasius macronema, assembly GCA_037577455.1. Taxonomy (NCBI): domain Eukaryota; kingdom Metazoa; phylum Chordata; class Actinopteri; order Siluriformes; family Pangasiidae; genus Pangasius; species Pangasius macronema. The sequence continues at coordinate 18,756,066 of CM074959.1, read as the reverse complement.
TGAAATATCCACATAAAAATGTATCAGTATTAAGTTATTAGATACTTGCACCAGTGCTTCAGTGTCTTATGGCGTTTAATCTCATTGTCTTCTACTGCCTTTAATATAACAGACTGAAAAAAGGAAAGATGATGCTACTTCTCTGTACTTAAAGAAAGAAGTCCAGCAAGGTGATATACATATACGTAGCTCCATTTTTGTACCACATGATATTGCTTGAATTGGAGGATTTTCCATTATATGTGGTGTGGGGGAAGTCATGGCCTAGTGGTTGGAGAGTCGGACTTGTAACCCGAAGGTGAACCTGAAGGTCGTGGGTTTGATTCTCGGGTGCGGCAGGGATTGTAGGTGGGGGGAGTGAATGACCAGCGCTCTCTGCCACCTTCAGTACCACGACTGAGGTGAGACCCNACCCTTGAGCAAGGCACCGATCCCCCAACTGCTCCCTGGGCGCCACAGCTAAAATGGCTGCCCACTGCTCCGGGTGTCTGTTCACGGGTGTGTGTGCACTTGGATGGGTTAAATGCAGAGCACAAATTCCGATTATGGGTCACCATACTTGGCCATAAGTCACTTCACTTCACTTCACTTCAAATTTGTGTTGTGTGTACTAAAAGACATATTTTTGTGTAATCATGTCCTGACGATACTAAAATTCTATAAAGATTTGGAAATGCTCTTGTAGTCTATTTCCAGTTTTACTCCAGTTTATGAGATGGCTGGTTTAGTTTGTTGATTGATTTACTGATTGTGTGATTGATTTGGTGCATAAATACGTAAGTGAGGAATGTAAAGTGATGGGGCGAACTTGTTATTGGAAAATAATCCACAATGGAATGGTGTGATGTGCACATGTGATGTGACATGGAGTTAAGTTGTTACCACAGAAATTTGACAACGATTACAATTTTTTTATTTATTAAAGAACAATACATTTGACTTTTTATCCATTTATAGTTACATTTAATGTTAATCTGTTCCTGTTATCACTCTATCAACCATATCATAACCACATCAACAATTACATGTTTTTTTTTTAAATTTGTTTATTCAGAGCATTCATTTTTACGTATCAAGAGTCGGGAGAAGGATTATTTAACAACCAACAAAACCCTCGTTCACATACGTGTTAAAGTGACAATTGTATGAAGGATTCAGTCTCAGAAGAGTTACCTGCCTATAAACATACAAAGTGAATTACAGTGAAGTAATTCAATTTGAGCTGAAGTGTGCTTTGTCTTCGACTCTAGAATCATAAAGCCTAACTTGGCTGATCTTATCCCATACCCACTCTCTCAGATGGAGGATTTTAAGTGACAGAAGTTGAATGATTCATGGTTCAGTGTTTTAATTCTGTCTAAGACAGCAGGTTGCTAGGAGTCCATCCAGAGGGCTGGATTCAGGATTATTGGGTCAGAACAAGAGTGTGTGTGTATATGGCTAAAAAGGATGGGAGACATTTTACTTTTTCTCTGTAGATCTGTCCCAACAGTTGAGAAATGTCCCCTATTTAACAATTGCGTATGTATTTTCAGTAATCCACAGTAGTCTAATCACAGTCTAATTTGCATATTCATTGACTTGTCATGATAACCAACTAATCTTTTATGTATTTACAAAATACTGTGATCAGGAACACAGACAAAAAGAAGTGGTAGTGAGTAGTCGAGAAGCAGACGTGAAAATGGGCGTTGGGAGCAATGGTGATAAGTGATTGGTTTTTGGGAAAAATGGTGATCATTGGCTGGTCATTGAGAACAATAGTGATCATTGATTGGTTGAAAAATGTTGATCAGTGATTGATTCTTGGGAGCAATGGTGATCAATGATTTGTTGTTGGGCGCAATGATGATCATTGATTGGCTATTGGGGACAGTGGTGATCGGTGATTAGTCATTGGGAACATAGGCTCATGCAAAGCCAACTCCATTACACTGGTTGGTGAGTTGACTAAACCTGCTGTCTCAACTTGTATTACCAGCAGCTGTGACATTGGAGAAAGTCACTAAAGGGACCTACCAACAAATCTATCAATAAAGTTACAAAATTGGAAACACTGTTTTGCTGATCTCTTTTTAATTCCAAATGCCACCAAATGGCATACAGTACCTGCGGAGCAGAAATTTTATTCCAGGGTTTTTACTTAGCCATTATGTGATCTTGAGAGCGATATTGATTGTAGCCTAATGTCTGCTGAAAAACTCATTAGATTAATTGCTCTTTTTAAAAATAAAGTCACTAAATGTGGCTAAAAAAATCTACAAATCCAGTGACAAAATGGCTTCAAATCCAATGGCAACACTGAACCTACACCTAGACTGAGTATATTATGTAGAGTTCAATTGTTTTAACAGAACTGATGGTCATTTTTTGTGGTTTTCTTTGATTATGTCATATAATTGTTGCATGTATCACTTCCAGTAAGAGTCCAGCTGGAGCAGTTTGGGTGTTATATGGCTTGGCATTGGTCATTAACTACGATCAAATCAATGACACTGAGTGTAGTGGACGAAAGTCATAGTTGACGAGTAGTCATAACGATTATTTGACATTACTTGGTAGGATGAAAGCGTCTATCCTTTCCATGCTATAGTTGGAATGACATTTACTTTTGGTTGCATGTCACATGTCATTACCTCACTGCTGCTCATGTGCGTTACGATGTGGCTTGTCACATCAGTGGAACAAAAATTAATCTCCAGTGTCACCTGAGCTGCGGAAAAGAAAGCTGGCCCAGTTCAAGTATACAATGATGATTGAGTTCTCATTACCATACTTACTCCTATTATGCATTTATTTCTGTGAGTAATTTTTGACATATTGTAACCTTTTGGGCTTTCTTGTCACTTGATTTCCAATATAATTTATTTCTTTTGTCTTTTTTTCCATCAACATTCACATTCAGTATAGTGCTGCATTACTATTTCGGCAATATTTCTATATCTTAGTACGATAAGACTGGGATTTGTATTTATGGAAACAATAATGCCCATTCTGAGAAGTGAATAAACAGATAAATCATGCAGCAGACCTGGACAGAAGCAATGAAAAGGTAGAGAAAGTATATGAGTGAGGGAGCGAGCAGGAAGGCAGGAACACAGGAATGATATATGGGGTGATTTACAGACAGTGGGCTTGAATCATTGTGTGCAAGTGAAAGAATACACTCTAGGTTTGTCCAAGACCTCATAAACCTCATTTTTTTTAATCCTGCAATAGATAAACTTAAACAAGGTTTGAGTCACTTGCATCAGTTCCTGTAATCACAATAACTATGTATTTAACTGATTTTTAAATAAGAAAGAGCAGGAAGAGTAGTTGTATGTTCAACATTTGACCCTAAACCACGTTTGGTTAGAACAAACACTTTCAAACATTTGTGTTTAAAAGTGGTGGTCTAAATGGTATCGAAAAACCTTGTCTCAGACACCTCTACTCAAGAACAATCTGGCAATCTCAGATACCTGAACTACATGCAGATAATCTGCATAATCTTAAATAGGGGGAAGCCAGAAAGTCAACTTTAGCAGGTGCGTAACCCGAGTCTGAATATGTGTAACTTTCCCCACATAAATATTGACATATTTTTTGGATGTAAATCTCCTACTCTGAATATGGCCCTCATTGAGTACAATCTATTTTCATACAAATAATTTCTTTTTGTATCATTTTCCTTGTTAAATTGTGTATTTTTGTAGATTTTGAATAACCTGTAGGTTTTGTCAGAGTATGGCTTTTTTTTTTTTCTTCAAAATATAGCAGTATTTTGAAACATAATGTGCATCTATCAAATCTATCTAAATCAATTTATCAAAACCAAAAAATGGTTAGTACTTGACATCACACCAATAATCTGGCACTGTTATTTTTAATATTTAAGTGTGTATTCTGAGGAAATTTAAATCGCCCACTGATGCCAAAATGACCAGCACCAAAATACAGACAGCAACATGAATATTAGTCCTGTAGTCCAGGGAATGTAAATAAGGACATTGGTATGTCTGTGTGTGTCTTATGCCTGAGCTGAATATGAACATTTAAAGGGCGAAGTCCTCTACAACTTCAGACAGAGCTCTGTTATTTCTATCACTCACTGTTACCTTGACTACAGTAGTCTGGCCCCATGCTGTCCTCAGGCACCCCCTGATTCCTGGAGATGATGGAATTTCCTGTTTTCTCTATTGTCTCCTTCCACCATCTTTCTTAACACTCCATCACCCACTAACACCCTTAGCAGTCCTAGGTTATGACCACTGTTTTACAGTGTAGGTGTTCCTGACTCCCAGCTCCACATGCTGAAGGCTGATAACGGTTTCTCTTGCGTTCTGCCATTTCCCACTTTTCGTTTCTCGTTATCTCTCTTTGTGAACACAGGAGCGTAGAGCGTAGTACACTACTATACTCATATTGCTCATAAATGGTGATTTAATCTCTAGCTCTGCTCCAGCAGGAGTGCTGGGAACATCAGGAGGTAGAATATAAGCTGAATATTTTACAAAAGTATTTTTTCCCTCTAAAGACTTTCTACTACACACCAAACTGACAAGTCTCTCTTTCTCTCTAACTTTCAAAGGGCTGTCTTTCTTTGTGGTGAATGTATGTATATTACATAACTGCTGTTATGACAGGTGATAGACGCATGGTAACTAGTCTTACTATATGATAGTCAGGAGAGATATTCACACTCAAAGACTTGAGCTGGCTGATGATATTAATATCACAATCATTTGCATAACAATATAGTGGCGTTATGATTATATCCAAGCTAGACCCACTTCCCAACAAAACTCTATGGTTTAGAAAACTGGAATGTCGATCGTTTTCAGATTTCATAACAAATGTACATTTTTGGGCCTATAACAGCAAATTATGGTCATATATGATTTTAAATATGTTTTATTTTTCAGAATGTGTTTTGTCTCTAAAATACAAGATATTGTATTTCATGTTATAAAATCAGTACTAAACCTGTTTTATACTTTTTATTAATGTCATGGAGCATATGTAGAACATCTACAGCTAAAAGTTACTATGAGTTTTGATATTAAAAAAATTTTAATACACCAAAGAAAAGTTTCTTTTAACTTATTTTAATCAATGTTCCAGATACAACTTTATAATACTGATATCATATGTCTATAGTATATAAAATTTCCATATGTTCCATAATAGTTACAAAAAGATACGTCGACTGTCATGTGGAGTTAGATTCGAAACAAGCAGCTATCAGCAGTGGTACTACAGTTTTGCTAGCACTCTGTTGCCTCATTCTTGTGATACATATCACACATTAGTGAAAATGGCCACCAAACTGCTCCTCGTAAGCTAGTCTGTATTTGGCTGTGTCAGCTCTTTGACCTGAAGGACTGTGTGTTTGTGTTTTTTTTAGAGCTGTGAATGAAAATGCATGTTTGCATACTCAAAAATTCCTTCCTTATATTTCTGATACCGGACTATTCTACTATTTCTGTTGCCAATAGAAATCTTCTTATTAAACCAGACTGTAATAAATTGGCCAGAGACGGAGACTAAAGGACTTAATTCAAACCCAAATCAAACACTTGATCCAGCGTATTTCTCTTGAGATTTCTCTCCATGTCATTAATTACACAAGCTTGATTAGTTATTTTATTTTATACACAAGATTTTTAAATATAAATAAACATGTTGCTGGAAAAAGAAGTCATTTCTCATTTGCAGATTTTAACAACCAATACCAATTTACAGAATATGACTTGGACTATTCGACTCTTGAACCAGATACCCTGTGGAAATTTCCAGCAAGGATTCTATCTTGTATCTAATCTCCAGAGTAAGCAAGCTAACTATGCTTCAAACCAACAATGTCTTTCCCAAATCAAGAAACTGTTATTTGTAGTTGACAACAATAACCATGTAAAAATATTTTATCAGGTTTCAGTTTGTGCGACAATATGTAAGGTCTTTCTAGTCTTTTTAAACGACCTGTATGACAGTCTTAACGATGCTTCGAACCTGCTTGAATGAGTGCTGCTGCGAGTCAGACTGGGGTCCTTTAATTGCCATTCATATTAATGAAAGATATCGAGATATCGAGTTATAGTTGGGGTGGGTATTTTGTGGAAACCTGGCAACCCACACTATGAACGTTCACAAGCTGTCCTTTCAAGCTTTGCAGTTAGTCTTTGCAACTAGTCTGAAGCTTTCTGGCATGAAGATGATCAGTTATGATTGTGTATGGTGTTGTGGTGTGTGTTGGGCCACCACAAGCCATTCAGCGAGCCCTTGTGCCTTATGTAGAGGGGCGGGGTAATCCTAGAAGTGACCACTAGCATCAGGATAGAATTGTGTAATCATAGGATAAAGGTGACTCAGAAGAACTGTGTGCTGATTTGCAGTAACACGTCCTTCTAAGGGGAATCAAACAGTGGATTCAAGCAACAGATTCAAACAAAGGCAGCGAAATAAATACCCCCTCAGCATAATACGGGCAGTGATTTTTTTCCTTTAATTTGTCACCTGGTCGTATTTTAAACAAGGTTAATGTAGGAAACGAATATCGCAGTGTGCTTTATTTCAAATCCACACACAGCGTTGCTGTTCTTCTAAGCTCTCCATCCCCCTCTCTCTGCCTCTCCTATTCAATTCATTGTCTGTTGTTCAGTACAACGTGATTGATGGTAACTATGCAGTAGCTGAAGAAAATATTAGGGCTCAGTTTGTTTATTTTGGTAACACTCATTCACGTAAAACATACCCACCAGTGTTAATTGACGATAAAAAATAAACAGTCTTTGAAGCCTTGAAGAAAGATTTTGGCATTTGCAACTTGGTGCTGCGGCTCAGGCATTGTCAGATGTAGTTTCGAGGTTCTCAGTGTGGGGTACATGATATATAGTGGAGGGGAGTCCTCAATTTTATTAATCATTTTTAAAATTATTTTTTAATTAAGTAATAGTGCGAGAGATTATCTACAGCATCTACTACTACTATTATATTTTAACCCTTTACTGCACATTGTTGCCATATGGCAACAATTTACAAACTGCCCCCCCTAATTTTTTTTTTTTAATTTTGAAATATATTTTTATTTCTTGAATTAATTCAAGTAATAAAAATCCATAAA
>CM074959.1:18732113-18748861 GCA_037577455.1 Pangasius macronema | reverse complement strand
GTCAAACAAATAAAACCATTGTGAGTAAGTGCATTTTGTATGGGTGGTCACAATTAACTGCTATTTTTTATTTGTCAGTTTGAAGCCTTGAAGAAAGATTTTGGCATTTGCAACTTGGTGCTGCGGCTCAGGCATTGTCAGATGGTGGAGGGGAGTCCTCAATTTTATTATTCATTTTTAAAATAATTTTTTAATTAAGTAATAGTGCGAGAGATTATCTACAGCATCTACTACTACTATTATATATTAACCCTTTACTGCACATTGTTGCCATATGGCAACAATTTACAAACTACTTCTTGAACTAATTCAAGTAATAAAAATCCATAAAAATTAAATAAATAATTCATGCAGTAGAGGGTTAATGAATAAAACAAGACGAGGTGTGGTGCTATAGGAAAATAATCAACGATGGAGTATTATTTTCCTCTAACAGCATGTCCTGAAGTGTTTTATTCCTTTTATACCACAGCAGTATGCAGATTATTCAATTTTTTTACTTATAAAAAATAACAGAACATACAACAATGTTAGGAATGTTCACAAAACTAGTTAATTACTTTTATCCCTAAAATTATAATAGCTAAACAGTTACAAAAGTGCTAATGTGACAATGGAGACTCCTTCCAAAAATGCTGAATAAGCATGTCATCACATAAACCTTATCAACCTTATTTTGTGATATAATCATTAAAAAAGATTAGAAAAGTATTTCTACAATTTCATGTTTAAGGAGTACAGGAGGGTAGAGTAATATGCAGGAAGGGGGAGGGGCTTGGAGGTGGGGTCTGTTAATATCAGAGCATTCAAAACACCTGTAAAAAAAAAAAGAAAATCATTCCAGATTCCAGGCTCCTGGTTTATTGCAGCGAAAAAAGACTGCTCTGTTGGACTATTTTTGAATGATAACTCATACAAGCATAATTTCAGAGCTCCTAAGCAAAATGAGTAAGATTAACAGGTATGGTAATATCACATAACTGGCGTAAACGTCACTGGATATTGAGGCAGTGTACGATCATGTATAGATGATTAAGTAATTAAATCTCACAAGTCTATTGCATACCCTGCATTTGAAATGTAAACATATAATAGTCCCTCATTTGGACTTTCACCCATTTTGCTAGATGTTTTGTTCTGGCTGTTCCTCGCGTCTCCTCAGCTCTCCTCTCTCATCCACCGCCTCATTGTAACTCAATATTGGGCTGCTTAATGGAAAGCCCCAGACAGCTGGGTTACTTCGTGGCTATCAGACAGGTGGAGCCGTTAATAGGCGAATAAGTCTGTACCCTGTGGCCTCAGGTAAAGATCGATAGTGCACCAAGCTCAGGAACACAACCACCAGACACACGCACACAGTGTTCTCATCTAAAATACTGACAGTAAGTGAATATTTATTTCTATTAGCGTCAGCTCCGCTTTAGCTCTACTCTGCATCCTTTGACTTGTTTCTCAGAGGTGGAATGGAACAGAATTCAATTATATCTTTGCAATACTTTAAAGAACATTTCTGTGACATTTTCTATGTTTTTTGCATTTTGTGTTGGGTTATGAAGAATAACAATTGTTGATGGTGGCCACAGCACTCAGGGTGTCATGGAGCATTTGCAGAATTTAAGATTTCGTTTTCGTCCTATTTATTGCTTTTTGATCAGAGTGCACTCTTCAGCCCAATACTATAATCCTAGGCTCATCAAGCAGGCTTCTGTTTCATCTGACCTTCATTCCTCCTGATCCTGGTGGAGGTCTAGGGTCATGTCAATCTGTCCTGACATCATGCTGAAGCTTAGCTACTGCCTGTGGTTACCATGGTTACCCTGTCTTCTTGCCTAGCTATGTGTTTGAACATGTTGATAAGCTCAAAATGCTGGCAATGACCTGAGGCTCTTAATAGGACTCCTCAGGGGAACAGCAGGATTCAGAGGCGTCCGGATTTTATTTGTAACCCTGTAAATGGAAAGCATTATTATTATTATTATTATTATTATTATTATTATTATTATTATTACTGCAGTAATAGTATCACTGTCTTCACCTAGTACTATATTGTGCTTATGCTTCAATTTCTAAACATGTGCATGTTATTATATTGTAATATTACCTATGTTACTTGCCTTTAAGCCTAAAAACATCATATTTTATAGATGAAATTTTCTGTCATATTCAAATATATTGAGAATTGGTCTTATTCCCAGTTGTGATGATTAATTCATTAATTTGCAAATCTAGAACAACTGTAATATATTTCACTAATAAGATATTCAGATTAATGTGGGCTTACCTAATTTGGATAAGTTAATTTCAATTAAAACATTTGCAAAATGGTCATAAGAGCCAAGGATACTCAAGCTTATTTAATTTTTCCCTTATTCCCACTTAACCTTCTTGCCAAGGTGTTTTTGTCAATCAGAACAAGTCAAACTCCTCATGAATGAACTATAGTGTAACTATAATGCATGTGATTACCCATCGTGTCGGTGTCTCAAGCACATCTCTCTTGCGATAATGTTGACCTACAGAACTTTAGTCTGACTCATGTGCATTCATTGCATACTACTGACTCAGTCTCAGACTCCTGCCATTTGGAATATTCCATTTGGGCCACTTTAAAGCTCGGACTAGCTGCAAAGCACCGACTTCAAAGGAAGAGCATGAGGGCTCGGCTTCTTTCATGTGTCTGTGCACCGCAAAGCATCGGTGGGCTTCAAAGTGCCACGGTCTCATCTCAGTTTGCCTCTGCCAAAATGGTGCAAGCTCGAGTGCCATTTGAACACAAGCCAGTGTCTCTTTACCCCCCCGAACGAAGGGACGCGCTCCAGTTTTGATGTCAAATGGCGTGCACATGGGTGCGTCTTTGTGGGAGTAAAAGAGAGCACAGTGTCACTTTCTTTTCCATCATGTTCACACACTCCACCTAGTGCGAAGCAGGGTGAACAGAGTGTAGGGCTGTCTCAGTTCATTCTCTCTCCACTTCCATTACTCTCTAGCTTCTTCTCTTCCCTTGAGCTTTTGCAGAAACACAAACGCTTTTAACTCTTTAGACTAGTGAAAGTCTTGTGGGTTATGAAAACATTTTTTGCAGCAGCAAAGGACAAGATAAAGGAATAAACCCTTGGGAGCATGCTGTTATAGGAAAATAATCAGTGAGTTACTGTTACCACCCCTAAGTTGATTATTTTCCCAAAAATTTTCATTCCTCATTCACCACAGCAAATTAGACAACGAGTACTCATTTTCATTTATTAATGAATGACATACCATCTTTTTTATCCATTTATATTTACATTTAATTTTGTGCAATGTCCGTGTTAGTTCCTGCTTTCACTTATAACAGCTATAAACCGTCGTTCCCTCACCAGTTTCCTTCTTTCTCTCTTGAAATCAAGCTTGTCAAGTTCCTAAGAAGACTTTCCCATGGTGAAAAACTTACTTTACAAAGCGCTGACACTGGAGACTCATTCCACAGATGCTAAATAAACCTCTCCTGTACAGAATACTTCAGTATTTCAATGATCATAAGCCATTTTCTTTCTTAAATGGCACATCTTTAAAAATCTGTTTGTTAGATTATGTAGATTGTCATCTTGTCATCCAAGTCCCTGTGAATTTTGGATGTTACTATGGAAACGATGCCGTATTTGAGCAAGTGCATTAATATATATATATAAAAAAAGAGGTATTTGAATTACAGCCAGCACTATTGTCAGAGCATGCTGTTATAGAATATTAACCAACACCTTCTGACAGACCAAATTTAAGAATTCAGCATAGCTGTGATATAATGTACTTTTACCAGTTACTGTTTTGCTCATTTGATTTATTCCCACATCTGAAACTCAAACTTTGCTTATAATACCTGAAATAAATTGGCTGTCATTCCATCTGTCCAAAGCTCTACTGAGCCTGTAAGACAGTTGTAACACTCAGAGAGATGATAGTAGCGCCTCTGCGCAAGTGAGAGTTTTTCACAGTTTTGTGTATTTACATACTATAATGAAAGCTTTTATAGTACCTGAGCATTTTTCAGCTCTGCAAGTTTAAGTATCAGCACCTTGAAATGTTGCAAGGGCTAAACAATGACAAGTGACATTTCTTCTCACTTAGTGGGAGTTTTGAAAGGATTTTGACAGCTATGAGAGCCGAGTTGTTTCCTTTCTTTGCTTTTCTTGAAAAGCTTGTGCTTTCAGTCCTTGATGCAAGTGAAACTGACATGCATTTCAACTGGCAGGGCATGTGGAGGTCTAACACTCTCTCTCTTCTCGTTCCATTTCGCTAAATTACACAGATTATTTTACCTTGCTTTGCCTTTCTTAGAAAAATGCCTTTCTTGTGCGGTTCCATAATTATAATCATTTCTGTGCAGGATTTTTCCAAGTCCAGTGGCTGCCTATTGAGTTCGTTGTTTCTTACAGACTTTCAGTGCATTGTATAAGTATTCAAACCAATGAACTTATCAGTGTTACAACCTGGTGGTGGTAGCATCATGTCGCACGTTACCGTTGGTTGCTTCTGTGACTAATCATGCATATAGGTTGTTATGAAGGACACTTATGTTTAACAATGTCTTTTATATTTAGTTTACATGTAATATCACAAATGACACCCCAAACATGGAATCACTTATATCTATAAACCTTTAAGCATCATGTTATATTTAGTCATGTTTATTTTATTAGATATGAAGCTACAAACCTGTGTATGTACATGCATGTATGTGAGTCATTTGTGGTAGTAATGTTGACATTTGCAGACTCTTCTCCAGCATAGTCCTGCTCTGTGGTTCTGTCCTCGAGGGAAAGGGTCACCTTTCAGCATCACACCATGGCTATATCCTCTTATTTGTGTCTCTGACTGTAGAAGAGGCCATTTGATGTCCAGCTGTGAGGTTGTGAGAGGAAAAGGAGCTGTAGGAAGCATGGATGTAACGCAGTGCCACTATCTCTATTGGGACCTGTTTAGTGCTCTAAATTTTCATATCTACAATTCATATATTTACAGTATATTCATATTTAAATTTTTATATTTTAAATGAAACCTACTGGGAAAAAAAATAGTGGGAGAAATGCCAGCGGTGTCACAATGGTATGTAAATTCTGGCTCTGACAGTTCTTCAACCTCAGCTACATCACTTGAGTTCATAATTGGTCTCATTATTCGATGTGCATTATTCGCAAAATATAAACAAACCTGTAGCCTAAACCATATTTAAACCAGCACAACCCACATGAGAAAGTTATTAAGGTGCACAGTTTTAATGAACATGGTCTTGGTTTGTCCTGCAGTCTTCATGTAAATGAAACTCACCTGCATGACTTTTTGTTGCTTCCCATGGGATCTCTGTCATGATGGAAAGATTTTTTTGCTCGCATTTTTGTCACCTGCCAATTCCCACCCACCTATCATACAAAAACTACTAACTGGGGAGGGTGAACAGGTGTTCCTCTGAGATGCATGTAGCCAGACAACCACATCTACTGCTGCTCATGGTCTGTCACAGGGCAGCGTAACATACTCAGAGGAAAGTGCTATCTACCCTCTTCTACATACATGAGCTCCGAGAGCCCATGATTGGCTGTTGACACTGTGATTAAGAGGGGAGCGAGAGTATGCCATCTATCCTACCCAAAAAAACATGGTCAGTTTTGCTCCCTTGCCTCTGGATGGCTGTGACATCTTCAGAATTCAAACTCACAATCTCCTGTCTGGCAAGCATTTAAAACAACAACAACAACAAAAATAGTGTGCCTTCTATTCACATTTGTATTTGTATCTGTTTAAAACAGAATATCTGTGCAATCCAGGTAATGTATTCATATTCAGTTACATCCCTAGTAGAAAGAGACACACATAGCTGAATTTGCTAACAAGTATTTAGATGTTTAGCACGAGTTCCAATTTGTTTTATAACCCTGATGATCAACATTAAGTACTCATGATTATGTAGTGGTATAATGCTGCATCTGTTTGCCATCTTAGTGAGGCTGTTAAGTCCTGGCACCCCTCAGTGATGGTACCACAATGCCCACTAACAGACAAAGCAAGCACTTGTTGAATAATTAAAGGCATTAATCATGCCTGTCTACATTTGTGTTCTCTTATTTCTATCAGGATGGACTCCAGAGAGCTTGTGGGCTGTGAAATGCTGCGATCACATGAGGGCTTAATAAATGAATGCTACTGGCTGCTATTGGAGAGGAGAAGGTGGGGGAGAGTGGAGGTTAGGAAGGAAACAGGACAAGGAAGGGAGGAAATGAGTTGGGTGGAGAGGAGTGAAAATGCTGTACTTAAAACAGACTCAGGTTATTAGCACACTCTCAGACAACATGTGACTAACCTTATGTTTAGTCTAGCAAATGTCAGGTGATCTTTCCTTTTATATGTGCTTGAAACCGAGCCATGATTTCAGCGATAGAGCAGCAAGTGTTGTTTGAATTAAGATTTTCTCAATTGTATGCAGTGTAGATAATACAAAGTGAAGTGGTAAGTCTATACACCTGGCTCAAATGATCCCTCAGATCACACCTATGGTGCATGCGTTCTGACATTTCTTCAGTTCCTCACTCACAACTTTAATTCCTAGATCTAATTAGTTCCCATTTACTGTTTGACACTAAAAAAATGGAAGAATAACCACGGTTTCATCTTATCCTGTCATATACGACCTGTCATGAAATGTGTACAGAGACATGATGAAGAAAAATAAAGCTTGGGAGGAAGTAGCAGAGGTTGTTAGTGCCTTTAGTGACCATAGGTAGCTAGTACTGTTAGCTTGCTTTGCTAATCTGCCAGTGAAGCTAGTACAAAGCCTAGCACTAAAACAATTTAAAAAAAACAGTGCACAGCCACAAACAACAACAGCAGCAGTCGCTATAAGCCCACAAGAGACAAACTACAAGCGACACGAGCCTCTTGCCACTCGTGTGAGCATAGGGTAAGAAAGCCATCTGCTCTGCACTCATGTTGCTTTCCCCATGTGTGCTGATGTTTTTTTTTTTTTTTTTTTACTTTATTTTACTCATTAGATATGCTAACACACTGGAGTTTGTAGTTTGTCAAAGAAGACAGGACTATGGAGTGCTTGCTCGCATTACCATTACACATAACACATTTGTTCCCAAAGACGAGGACGTGTTGAGAAAAGACTTGATTAAGTGGAACGATGGATAGTGAGAAAGGGTTTTGAAAAAGAGCATGGCACAACAGGAGTCTCTCATGGTCACTCAGAGCCTGTGTATCTGTCTCTTAACCTCTATGAGCTCCACTGCACACTGATCCAGCGTCATGGGACCTGCTTTTATTGTCTTCCACATTTTCTATTCAGTCACTCCCTGTCTTAAAGTCAGGGGGAGACTTGCTTTGTGTTCATCTGCAGTCATTAGTGTCTGTTTTTACTTTGCATCACCTGAATGACCAAAATACAAAGCCTGCTGCATCTATTTACATTTAAATGTATTCATTTGGTGGAGGCTTTTATCCAAAGTGACTTACAAGTGAGGTAGAATGTATTGCATGCATAAAAGTGTTAAGCTGACAATCAAGCATGTTAAATGATGAATATCAAGTCTTTCCTGTAGCAGTTATCTAAGATGCTTGCTGTCATATCAAGCTGCGTATGATTCAAAATCATCTGTGTTCAGAAGATCTCAAGAGAGCATTTAGGAAGGATGGTGCATTTCTTTTCTTTCTATTGCTAGAGAGTGATCTGCTAATTGAACCCAGGATTTAAAGGTGCTTGACGGTAGCGTAATTCACTGATTCTTAAGAAACATGACAAAAGAAGAAGTACAAATCTTAAGTGCCAATTCAGTTCACCCATTAGCGATCAGGGCATGGACAAATGACTTAAGGTAAAGTTTGCTCTTGGCTGCCTGAGAGCTGTCAGCTTCTTGCGTCAAAGTTTTGACTCTTACTCACCCCGAGATACTAGTTGATCTTGTAGACTTGGTCCAAAATCCCAGAGAGCAAGCCCTCTCCTCCCTGGATCAATAGCAGACCAGCTTGATATATATGGCGACAGTGTGGTGTCAAACACATTTATCTGTACCAGCGCTCTCAAGAGGTATTGCTTCCCATGCATAATACAAGTTGTAGACAATATTTCAGACTGTATTGCCTACCACTTGTTATATAGGATATATACTGTGTTGCTGTGGATTTAATTCAGTGACACATTGTCCCAAACATGCCACAATCAACAGCATTAATAATACTGTACATTGTTCTACATTGCTCATCAAGGCACCAGGATAAGGATGGAGGCAGTCCTCCAGCATTTGTGAGTCTACATTTTGTCGCTACACAAAAGACAAGTAGAGAAAAGAGTGCATTGCGAACAAGCAACCATAGATTTTTCCTGTGGCCTGTTGCAAGCATGCACTAATATCCCACCAACTGCTTCAAACAAAACTCTAATTCTTTCATGTTGTGGTTCCCATGGTGATATGCACAATGTGCTAGTGATTGTTTTGGTTTCCATTTTGGTCCTTTCTCCACCCCTCATCCTGTGATTGGTTTGTTTCCCAAGTGTATGCACCTGTTCTGTCTTTTACCCTGATTAGTTTGTCTATCTATGTACTTCCTGCTTTTTCTTGTTTTGGCGCAAACTCTTTTCCTATATCCATGTCTTAAAATCTGAGTCTTCCATGAGTCTTCCATGAGTCTTCCATACGTTTTCCATGATCCTTGTTCCTGATTTAGAATAGATCTTTGTCTGTTTTATGCTGTTTTATGCGGTTTATTATCCTGTTTATGGATTGCCCTGATAAAACCCATGCTGATTTTACATGCTTGCATCCTGCCTCATTTTCGAATATATCTTGCTCTGAAAGGCTCATTTTTGTCAGTGTTCAAATATTGTCCATTCAAAACTAGAGCACAGAAGTGCATATACATGGAAGTCTGGAGAGCCAATAAGATTATAGCCTTCAAGATCCTGAAGCTTGTGGCCAGAAAAGGTATCAGAAGTTCCATGGCCTATGAGAAGAGAGTCGGAGGCCTCAGAATACACAACATTTGAAACCCTAACACTGAGGAAAGGAATGCAGTCTGTATGCAAAAATTAGCCATTTTTTAAAAAACAAATTTACCATATTTTATGATTAAATCCAGCCTAATTGGAACACAGTGACCCACTGAGAAGCAAACTGCATACATTCTTCACAGCATTGGGAAGGAAGTCTTGCTACTACAGGAGGTTAGAGACTGGCTTGAGTTGTACCATGTAATAAGACTCACAGGGGTGGTCTCAGGAGAGACCATCTCATCTGGAGGTGAGAATGGAAGTGACTCAACCTGTGATTTCTGTCATAAGGACACTCAAGGACTTCCTTTATTTCCCCCTAACCCTGTTTTTCATTTGGTGCTAGATTTTATATTGGTGCTTCACTATTTTGACATCAGTCAAATTATTCAATTCATGTAATGTTTATCCAACCTTTTTCCATTTGTGTTTTATCTCAAACTACCTAACGTCAAATTCACAGACAGCTGTAATTTTAGTTCCTGAAACCTTTAAACATGTACGGGGTTAATGCAGTATGAATTGATAGTGACTCATATGATGAACTGCTCACATTATCATGCTGGTTTTTAGGAACAGGGCACCGAACACCAGGAGGCCTTTTTGTTGCCATGGCAATTGATTTGGTTCTGTGTCTCTGTGCTGTATGTGCAATGATTGGAGAGGGGGAAGTGTGGCACTGAATAAAATAATTTTTTATTCGGATGTTTGTGTTCAGGAAATGATAGCGCTGGTGTCACCCAGGCAAAGCTTGCCCCGATCTTAGATGACAACATTGATTCAAACCGAGCATGACCAGAAATACTAGAATTCGGTCAAAAAAAGATGTATATAATATAAATAATATACAAATTTTGAAAATGTCCTTCTGCTATCACAAATAAATAACTGGGTAGCGCTCACTGCTAGCAAACTAGCTTGCATTGGTTACAGGTAGACATGTAGTGGGATGTCACTAGGATAAAATTAGCACCAAATCTCTAAATATCCTATACACTGCTTTTAAATTCCAGCATCAGGAACTATCACTACCAAATTGTAATATTTAAAGTGATATTATACAGGTAACAAAGCAGTTAATGGTTTTTGTAGATAGTTCTTTACACCACGGTCTCGTATTATTATGTATATTGTCATAAATATATTAAAGCTACAGTATGAGAATGAGTAAACCAAGTCACTGCAAAGTTTAGGGGTGTTTTTGGTATTTTCTTGGGGCCAGTTATTTATAGATATTATAGGCTTATTATATACATAACACCCAATATGCAACCTGTGAACAAAAGTATTAGCTATGTCAGAAATTCAAGACCAACCAACCCACCAATCAACAAAAAACAAACACAAAACAACAATAACAACAACAAGATTTGGCAAGAGGAAGACAAGAGGGACTGTTGGGAGTCCCAACAATCTTTTTTTTTTTTTTTGATTAATATTTAACAGTATTTATTAATATGTCAAAATATCATAACAACCAAGACTATTTTGTTCATCAGTATCATAATTTAGGTAGCTATCTATTAGAGAGCAAGTTCTACAGCTAAATGATTCCAAGTGCATGTCATTCTCTCATGAATCCGCTCTCTGAATTTGAATACTAAAGTACTTGAGAAAGTCGCTGTGTTTTAAGGGAATTGTGACTTTTGCTCTGTTTGACCTAAATACCAATTTATATAATCAGACTCAGCCATCCAAGAGGAGTTAACCTTTGAAAATGAAATTGGGAAGTTCAGGGCGGTTTTGCTGAGTGGCAATATTCAAAAGTGTGATTGCCATAATAATTCTGCATATATTAAGTTTTAAAACAAATGCAAACAAGAATTTTCTCGAGTGGCAATTCCACTCCGGGCTGACAGGGTGCATTAGGCAGATTAAAAAAAGCCTTTCTGTCAAACAGTAGAAGAGTTTTGATCCATGGTACTGTGCCACATACTCTCAGAAAGACACTCTTTTTGCCATACATTAGCACACCCTGCCTTCTACAGTGAGCTATATAATCTGAGAAAGAGCTGCTTCTTCCTCCTATCTCTGCCCTTCCTCCCTCTCAGCCTGTTGTTCTTCCCTCCCTCAGGCTTTTTCAGCCAACATGTCCCCGTCCCTCACCTGACATTTAAATGTTAACGCCTGTTCAGATCTAAAGAAAGCTGCTATTATGTTCAGGGTCATTCCCTGTCATGCTGGCCTTGTCCCAGTATCCACCATGTCGGGGACCTCACTTTCTCTCTTCAAAGAGGCCAATGCTTCTGAGGCCTGCTGCGGCTGAACTTACCGACTTAATGACACCTAATGCTCCGCTGTTGACAAAGAAAAACATATGATTAATACGGTGAAGTTTTCTGTAACTAAACATTTAACATTCATGGAAGGAGTCTCCAGTGTCAGCGCTTTGTAACAGCCAGAGGTAAAGCTGTTTCTTTACGTTGGGAAAGTCTTCAATTGTCACGATGTCTCAATTGTGCTGTAACAAGTTGCAAGGGAACTGAGGGAGTGTTTATAAATTCTAATCTAAGGCATAACAGGAACTAACCTGATTTGTGGACAACATTAACTGATCTTGTGGGATTTTCATGCACAGTGGTCTACATTGGTTTACACAGAATGGCGAAAAAAAAAAAAAACATCAGTGAGTGGCATTTTATGCCATTTTAACATCTCAGAGAGGTCAGAGCAGAATGGCCAGGCTGCTTTGACAAGACAGGAAGGCTACAGTAACTCAGATAACCACTCTTTACAACCATGCTGAGCAGAAAAGCATCTCAGAACACACAACATAGGCTACAATTGCAAAAGACCACAGTGGGTTCCATTCCTGTCAGCCAAGAACAGAAACCTGAGGCTACTGTGGGCACGGGCTCACTGAAACAGTCACATGTCCAGTTCTGCCTAATCCTGGACGTGACAATGTCAGGAGCATGTAAACATAGGTGCTGTATTCTTGCTTAGTCCTATCTTTCCATAAATAGTCTAAGAACAAAGCCACACATGATTCATCTCACTGTGTTGTCCGTCCCTGTCTGCTTTCTCAGTTTGATGCTGTGCTCCGATGAAGTTGAGGCAGTGTCACCTTCCTGTTACTATGGTGATGGACAATGAACCATACCCAGCGCGGCTTACGCTTTACACACATACTTGTCTCTCCTTTTCCCCGTCATGATTTTGGCGAGACGAGTCTCTGACTTCTCTTTTTGCCGTCTGTAGCTCACCTTGCCATGTCATTTATGGTTATTAAGCCCCCCATGGGCTATTGAATACAGTGCTGTGAAAAAGAATAAGAGCTCACAGCTTCTTTTAATACAAAATTGTAATCTCATTTCAATTAAATCATAAGCTCAGTGATCAGTAAATGCTCATCTTCCCATCTCTATACAGCTGAAATTAAATCCAGTGGTGGCTTATTACTATGTCAGTTTTTAGATCATCTTAGGTTTTTTTGTATTAGACTTACAGAATCAGTTGTATCGCAAATGCACGTTAGCAGTCCATGCTAACCTAGCCTAGCCGAGGAAGGGGCAAAGTGATAGAATTAGGGTGCTAATCTCTGAAAAGGCTGCATTTGACTGGCAAACAATTTCCATTGCTAATGACCCTGGTTTCATCAAACTAACAAGATATTTACAAACCTGATGGCAAATGGATTGGAAGACCAACCAGGCACTGTTGAAACCAATATTCTGATTAATTTGTTAATTTTTCTGTAACAGCAGCTCTGACTGAAGCTCCAACTGTATAAAATGATGTGCATCATCGATAATAGATACAGTATATTGATGTTGAATAAGATCAGTTTCATTAGTTATGTTAAAGTTTGCAGGAGAAACTGACTGAGCCCAGATAAAGAGAAGTCCACCCTCACGGCAAAGTTAAAGAGAAAAGAAAATTAGTGTTTGCAGTTAAAAATACCTGAGAACAAATATTTTCCCCCCTTTTCTTGTGCTGAAATTTGTATGGGCGGCTTTATGCAGCTGTTATCATGCTCTATTTCATTCTCTCGTGAACACACACAAACACACTCTTGTTTTTCCCAATTAAACTGTACAAGTCACTTTCATCTCAAACCTTATTAAGCGACATATCCATGTGTCCAGATCCCCAAGAAACACATCACGCAGTAGAGAAATAGTGACATGTTTCCTAGAGGAAATGGAGTGATGAGCATGTGGCTTTACTGTGGAATGTCATTACTGTGTGTCATTAATGTTACTTTGCATGTGTGATTTTTTTTTTATTATAAAAAAATGCAGCTTTTATTTAAAATTTAGGGAGAGACAGAGAGAGAGAGAGAGAGAGAGAGAGAGAGAGAGATTTGGCCACTAAGCTCTAATGACGATTGTTGAATTAAATTAGAAATTAGGCAGACAGACAGAGAGAGAGAGAGAGAGAGAGAGAGAGAGAGAGAGAGAGAAACAGAGACAGGTCTAGAGAGAAATAGAGAGAAATAGAGGGAGGAGACAGTGAGAGACAGAGACAGAAAATCAGAAACAGGGACAGACACAGAGAGAGAAAGATGCAGACAGAGAAACAGTCAGAGAGAGAGAGAGAGAGAGAGAGAGAGAGAGAATGAGTCAGAGGGAGAGAGAAGCAGAGAGGCAGCTGTTTTGAATTTGATACATAGAGAGAGGCATACAGAGATAAAGTGAGATAGACAGACAAGGAGAGAGAGGGAGAGAGAGACAGAGACAAAGAGAGAGAGGAAGAAAGAGAGGCAGAAAGAGAGAGGCAGACACAGGGAAAATGACAGAGAGAGAGAGAGACAGAGTGAAAGAGTGAGACAGAAGGGAATGAGAGGTATAGCGAGACAGAGATAGAGAGAGACAGACAGAGACTATTTATTTATTTATTTATTTATTTATTTATTTATTCATACATTCATACCTCACTGTCACTTGTTCTCTTATGAAAACACTGGAAATGCGTCTCCCATCTCTTATTGGCTCAAATGCCACTGTAGCATTTTACACCTTTCTTATCACTTCTTTCATTTCATGTTTATTTCGAGTCTTTCCTTAGCTCCAGAAAGGTCATTAGAGCGCGCGCGCGCGTGTGTGTGTGTGTGTGTGTGTGTGTGCGTGTGTGCGTGTGTGCTGGTTCTGAGTCTGCTAATCTAAATGAGTTTGTTCTGCTAGGGGAGAGGTTTGTGTTCTGCCACTACGATTCCCTCTGAAAAAAATGACATACATGGACTTTCTCTGAGTTGAAGGAATTAGTTTATATTTGAACTGACTACACAGTGGCGATATAAAGCAGAATTCGGTTGTGCATTTTGGCTGTTGGCTACTAATAAAAATGTCAAATGCGTTCGATACTGAGCAGGGCTTGATGTAAGTGTGTTCCAGATGTTACTCACATATGTCCATCATGTCAGAGATCGCTTTTAAAGCAGTATCAGTTAAATACAGCGTTATATATGGAGCTTTGATTCTGCTGGTCTTTTTGTCAGCTAGCAGGTGTGTGTGTGTGTGTGTGTGGCAGGAGATCGGAGATCAGAGCTGCTCTGTGTGGGCTGGTGAAAAAAAACGCACTTTGCTTTTGCAAGGTTGTTTTTATGTTTTCTAAATTAGCACGGAGCAGTCATCCCAATTTGTTTTTTTTTTTGTTTTAACTGCTGTGCTAGCTGAAGCGAATAACACCTGCATCCAAAAGAGATTTTTTTGAGCTTAATCTAATTAAAATAACCAAAACTCGGAACGAATTTAACAAAGGCGATTTTAAAAAATGGAATACCTTTAGTATTAATGACTTTCTTATTGATCCTGACATTTTAGAAATTCCGCATTGTCTTATTTTATATCTGTTTATGGAAAAACAACATTGTAAAGAAAATTGTAAAGAATTATAACAAGGCTCCTTTTCGTTTTGACATCTGATTGGTTACACAGAACAAAAGTGTAACAGGTTTATTGGATTAAAACTTGGCAGATTAATACAGAATTCAGGTATTGTGATTTGGTCACAGGTGTATGTGCATCACGGACTTTACAACGGCTCAACAGATTTTACAACCAAAACTACGTATTTTATAAAAGGTCTCTAACCACTCTGCCTACACTCCCATATTCTGTGAAGAATATGGCACTACTAATATGTGCATACTTGTACAGTATACTGCCCTTTTATTTATTTTTATCAGATGTACTATGATTCAAAATGTGAATTATCGTACAGACGGATAAAAAGATTTTTTGTCTTGGTGTATCTTGAACAGTGCATGTATTAATAATAACGTAAGAGTAAGTGGGTGTTGACATGGTGTGTGTGTGTGTGTGTGTGTGTGAGCAGGTGTGAATGTGTCGGTGTGAGACTAGTTGGCAGGGGCAGCTGTCCAATTGGAGTGTTGCTGTGGAGCAGGCAGGAGTGTGAGTGTACAGATCCACCTGACCTAATTTGCTCGTTTTCTCCCTCATTTGCTGACTGCTGACTGCTGCCCACTGCGATTTCCCTCTGTCTCCAATCCTAAAACACTGGAAGCATCAGTGTAAACTTGCTTAATTTATTTACATCACATTTACCAAAAGGGAACATCTGAGCTCATGTTATAAAGCTGATCCACACATTACATGGCGGGTGTAAAGAAGAAAAGGATTGGAATGGGAAAAATTGGTCAGTACAAGTAGTTCTGGTTCAAAAGGGTTCAAATCTGATACTGCTATTAAAAATCGACGCACACTCCCTGTCTCCCTGTCTCACAAATGAGCAAGCAGGAGAGAGAGACACAGAGAATGAGAGAGTGAGAGAGTGAGAGAGAGTGAGTGAGTGAGTGAGTGAGTAGAACTACGTCCAGCAGTAAGTCTCAACAAAAGCCGTGCTACATGCAAAACTTGCCACTGGCAGCGCCACCAACCGTGCTACACACCTACGGAGGTGTCATGAGGTAATGTAGACCTGCTGCTAAAGATGCAACAGGTGACACTAGCAGTCATTTTTAGAGTTTAGCTACTCCACACTTCTAGCCAGTCGAAGGCAATAACTGAATCCATCAGTGCAAGAACATGTGTGATGTTAGATTCATGATAGTTCCACAGGAACCCTGATACACAGCAGCACATTTTTAGTGCTAGGACACATAAGTGCTTGTTAAAGTTAACTGAACAGAATCATACTGAATCAGACCTTAATCACATCAGCAGATCTGAACCGAATTGTATCTCATGAGTAGTGAATCTGAAGTGTATTGAATTCTTACTTGTTTCACTGTATTGTTTTTGTATTGTGTTATATACTACCTACCAAGCTGCATATTATATCCTATTATGGAATGCCTGAATCACAAGTTAATTCATTAATTCAACGTATTTACTCATTACTTCAGTATTTTTTTCTGACTTACACTATATTCTCATAAGCTAATAGTCAGTAAATTAGTCTTATTGGTACTTCTTTCATTGAACTTGAAAGAATGAGATTTTAAGTTAAAAATAATAACAGAATGTCTTGAAATCATGAGTTATTAAGTCAAAATAACGAGATTAAAGTCAAAATAATGGCATGGCACTTTAATATTTGTTTCTAAACTTGTGGGTAATGGCTATCATTCACCATAAAGAGAGCAAACTCATTTCATATTCCAATTGTGCCATAGAGACGTCATTAAAGGAAAGGGGCTGGTAGGCTTTAAATACCAAAACTTCATTTTTACACCATATTAATGGTTTAATCTGTTTTCTAGTTATTACCTTATTTAGGTAAGGGGCAGTTGTGGCCTAATGGTCTGAGAGTCGGACTTGTAACC
>CM074959.1:18712767-18731994 GCA_037577455.1 Pangasius macronema | reverse complement strand
GTTAAATGCAGAGCACAAATTCTGAGTATGGGTCACCACACTTGGCCACAAAGTCACTTCACTTCACTTCACTTTAACAGGCTTATGCAGAAAATCTCTTCTTCTTTTTCTTCTTCTTCTTCTTCTGCGATTGTAGTATTGCCCCGAAAATGATGTGTTGAGGTAAAATTGAAAATGTAATCATGCTTCAGAAACATTTTTAGATGAATTAATGTGTCTTTTACTTTACTTTTTTCCATTAAATTAGTTTGTAATGCAAAGTGAGTTTTCATGGAAGAAAAAGGCTGGGAGTAAACGTTCACACGACTGACAGAAAACTAATTACGTTTTTGCTTGCACATAAATCCGTTGAAATATATCCAAATGTTACCTCCTGTTGAAGTATGCAGTGTCTAACCTAAATTATTTCTGAGAGTTTCAATCAATATTTAACTATAACTGTTAAGTTGAACTCA
This sequence comes from Pangasius macronema, assembly GCA_037577455.1. Taxonomy (NCBI): domain Eukaryota; kingdom Metazoa; phylum Chordata; class Actinopteri; order Siluriformes; family Pangasiidae; genus Pangasius; species Pangasius macronema. The sequence goes on along the minus strand of CM074959.1, from coordinate 18,731,539 downwards.
TATGTCACTGTCACAACCTGCACTTCTGCAGAATGAGCCAGTTACTCAACTTTATATTAGATATTGTGGTGCTGCTTTGGGAATGCTGGAATACCCCTCCTCCGTCCGCAGGAAAGCCTGCTGGAACATCCATCAGGACCCAAGTTTTCATTTTCGCTCACCTCAATTACCACCCCTTTACCATTACAATGAATAAACGATCTGTCCATCTCCAAGAATAATTATCTTCATTATGTTTAATATGTGTTCACCTCATAAGCATGGGCAGAACCTCTGACCCCGATCAATGTTTCATTGATCTGAAATTGTATTGAGGAGTAACGGGTCATTAATGTGAAATGAAAGCTGTATCTCACTTTTTATTTTATTATTTTTTGCTTCTCTGAAGTAGAAGCGGATTAGGAAAAAGATCATATTTTTAGGCAGATCACTTGGTAGGATGTATCAAAGCTAGTTTCTGCCAAGCATGAGACAATATCATTCAAATTTTATCTTGCACCTGAGACTCGCAATGATATTAGCACACAATTATAATTTTCCACTTTCTTGCCACTGTTTCCTGAAGGAAAGCAATTAGGTACAACACAGCTTGCTCCACCTTACCCCAGTTTAAGACTGATTTTCAGAATTGAGTAGACCGTTCATCTTTGTCATGATGCATTAGGTGTGAATAATTATGTCTTCCACCAGATGAGCTAGTTTGAGTATTTCACAAACTGTTGATCTCCCAGGATCACATATGACAGTCTATAGAATTTACACAGAATGGTGTGAAAAACAAAAGACATCCAGTGATTGGCAGTTCTGAGAGAGGTCAGAATGGCCAGACAGGTTTGAACTGACAGGTTAGGAAGGCTACAATAACTCAAATAACCACTCTTTACAACCGTGGTGAGCAGAAAAGCATCAGTGAAAGCACAACACATTAGGCTTGCGGGGAATGGGCTACAACAGCAGAAGACCACTCTGGGTTCCAAGAATCTGAGGCTACAGTGCATTGTGCTGCTGCCATACGATCAACTGGATAATTACATGAATGTGCAGGTGTTCCTAATAAAGTGGAGGGTGAGTGTATATGTACCGTGTTCTTTGTCAGAAAAACATGCAGAAGCTTACATTTACAATTAAAGTAAACGATGAAACAAACCGATGTGCACCATTTTGCACCGCTCTGTCTGTACAGATAACATTGTTTGAAGGATGAAAAGGGATGACAGTGCTTTATTTCCCTTTTTTTTCCTCCCAATTTTATATCGTTTAACCTCAAAAGTAGAGTTTGCAGCCATATTCAGAGTTATTATTTCATAGACGTCTGATTTAGTCCAACTTTTCAGCAATGAAAAGCGGTGGAGCGGTGGAGCAACGCTTCACCCAGACTGCATCCCAGAGTTTAAATGCAAGCTATATATAAATATTCACACAATAGAAAAATATTGGTTTTCATATTACACAGTAGTCATCACTGCCTCAAAGGCTAACGCGTGCGTTTACACAGTGGCTGGTTTATGGCTGACCAGGTGGTACCAGTTTCTCTCAGATTCGCTCTGCTACAATCAATTAGACAGATGGAAAGTGAAAAGGGGCCTAGCCGCATCTCTATTGTAGGTTTCGCTTCCTTTCATGTCTATATGCATGTGTGCTCATGCGTGCGCACATATACGTGTGTGCGCTGTATGCGAATGAGCCTCAGGTTGATGTTTGTCATGAAGCGTTCCACAGGAAATGAAATGTAGCTCTTTATCTGAACTGCTGGCGACTCGCTGACGTTTCAGTATGAGATAGCTGTAACAGGAGAGAGAAGGAGCTGGTGGATCACGCCCTTATTACTCTGAATCCAGGCATTGTGTTGAATTATATGATGTGTAACAACTACTGTAAACCTGTTAAATGATGCTTTAATAGCTTTTTTTTTCTATCTTTTTCAGTCTCTCTGTCTGCCTGACAGGTATAATGAATGCATGCTTAGAAAGTGTGTCTATATATATATATATATATATATACACGCACATAATAGTAGTTACTTTGGGATTTTTATTCTTTCCTCCATCTCTGTCTTGACATAAGTGTTAAAATCGGGGCTGATCGTTGGCAAATATAGCAATATATTTCTGCTCTATATTTCTTAAATCGTGTTTCTTCACCACAATTTTGGCTGAGTGGTTCGTGTGAATGGCTCTGGATGAGGGTCCCAGCTGCTTGGCACTACGTATAATGAGGTTTAGCTGTCTTTGTTGACATAGTGTCTATTTAGCAACTCATTCCTCACTAAGCCTTTCCTCTCTTTCACAGCTGATTGTGGTGTGCACCTGCCTTTTTGTCTTATCTCCATGGCCTGTACTAGTTTGTTTAGCAGCCTTATATTAATTTTAAAAAGCTAGCATGCAACAGAACTATTTTCTCCACCTGAAAATAAAACACAATTAAGGCAGGTGAAGACATTGAAAAGTAGAAAAGAATTAATTATGAAGTGTTTATGAAATCCCTCAGGAAGGTACAGCATGTACTGGGGTGTAATTGGGTGAGTTGAGTTTGAATGAAGCTACTGTGTTTGCTGTGTGTGTGTGTGTGTGTGTGTGTGTGCGCATGGGTGTGTGTCCGAGAGACAGCACCGATCGAGCTGCTGCAAAAGGACAGATACATGTTAATGACAGAACATTTTATTCTGTCATTATAGAGGATTATATATTATTATAATGCAGAAGAAAAAGAGCTCTGTCTCTAGCCACAAAGAAATTCAAAACCACCCCATAATTTGGCATACACAGCAAATTATTCTTGGACATGTCACATTTCATGATTCAAGTGCGTAAAGTGTGTTGAGTGTGTTGAGCGTGAGACGAGGATAGCACTGAGACATGGAGAAGTGCTAATGAAGTGAGACGACAGAATGTTTTTTGGGGTTTTTTTTAAACAAATCTTACAGGTCATTGAATCCTACAGCTGTGAAAGAAATATGAAAGAAATAGCAAAATGTCTCAAAAGAGAGTTGAACATTGCATAAACTAGACAACTCATACATTCGCTAGTTGGAGTGGTGGACGAAAAACAGTAAGGCAGACAGTAAGCAGATGATGGAAGACAATAAAGAAAGCATCACATCCCAAAGGAATTCCTCCCGCAGTTATTTTTTTGTCCTTTAAAGCTAAATAAAATGGAATTAAAATCAAAGTGACCAGCACTGCGTGGAAGAGCACTTCAGGAGCCGCGGGTTGCACATCATCGTCCAATCCAACTAAGCTAGTTTAGAGTCAGATTAGCAACACATGTAAAGAAGGTGATCCAGACTTGTTTTTTGGATGCTAATGAAACTGGAGATGACAAAATATGACAAAAAAAAAAATCACACGCTGCTGTATCCATTGTTGATAATGTTTTTTCAACATATTTCAACATATGTTGCTATTTATTTCTTTAATCTTTACCTGCTTACATGTACTTACTTACTTGAATACCTTCTTACAGCTCTCCTGTCTATTTGTACTATACATACACGCATTTTTTTTACTCCTTGTGCTACACAATGGATGTTAAAACTCTTGAATCTTGAATCTAGAATCTTGTAGACATTGCATCCTCCACCCATCATTAGTCTATAAGGAGCTTCGGTTTCAGAATCAACCATTTCAGCTTAGCTACAGCTCGTCCACACGTGTCCACTTTAAAAATTGGGTCTGTCCTCATACCTGTTATATTTGTATAACATGATACAGACATTTATTATTTTGCACGTTTATTGTGTTAACTGTGTAGCCGAAAATTTAATTTGTAGCATTGAATTTGTAACAGCCTAAAAATACTGATGTCCTGAAACTGAAGTTTTTGCTTTACCTACTGAAATGATGACTAGTCAACTACTTTTTTCAATTACTGCTCAACTGATAACACACTGATAACACACACGAAATGTCAGTTGTTTATGTATTATGCTTATGAGCACGTGCTTAGGGTAGTAATTGTTAATAGTTAATAGTTGGCCAAATGCCTCCAAGACAACAGTTCACTAATCTCCAATAACAATGGTCCCTTTAATAATTTGGATTATCAGACTGCAAAAACAATATACTAATGTGGATTGCAGACTCACGCATATCCACTTACTACAGAAATAACCTTCCATTGCAAAGCACATTGATGAATCACGGTAACCATCAATCATCCTGAGCACTGAGGTAGACCCTTCAGTTATGGCCTACTTCACTGAAATACTGAAGAAAACAAGGTAGCATAAGATAGAATGAAGATAAAATAGGTAAAAGAAAATGGGCTTTGCAATGACAGTGAATCGTTTACAGTAGAAACGAGAGAGACTCGAGGAGAGATTGAAGCGATGCGTCCTCTTTCTCTATAGACAAAGACTCACAGCATGTCACAGTGCTCTGAAAAGAAGTGCTCACTTTCTGTCCTCCCTCTACAGTGACAGCATCCTTCAAGAGGTCTCTTCATAGGAGGAGAACAATGTTAAATGATGTATGATGTATGGTGTGGGTTTGCGTTTGTGTGTGTGTGTGTGTGTGTGTGTGTGTGTGCGCGTGTTCTGGATTAAAATTCTTATACTGCGATACGTTTCTGAGAATGACAGAGTACACAGGAATGTATAATATAGGACATTAGAATACTGAGATGAGTCATGTAATGCACCACAGATAATACACTGTTAAGAATAAAACACAGTGGGGGTGTGCTGTTGTAAGAAAATAATCAACGACTGAATAGTGTGATGCGTTACCATTCTGAAGTTGAATATTTGTCTATACCAGCAGGTCCTAATACACGTTATGCCTCTTATACCATAGCAGTTTGCCATGGATAACATTATTAAAGGTAAATGTTCATTAAAGAATGAAAGTGTTGTAGTGTTTATCTGTTTATAGTTGCATTTCATGTGGAACATCTCTGAAACATTTGTTTATAATAGCTAGAATATATATATATATGACAAAAGAAACATGTATCTTAAAATACATGCTACAAAAAAGATTCTGCTGTGGTGGAAAGCTACAGCTTTGCCTCTGAATGCTACAAAGAACTTACAGTGGAGACTCCTTCCAAAATGTTAAATAAACATCACCTTAGAGAAACATATTGATGACACATATCAGTTATTATTGAAGTCCCTGTGAATTAGCTGTTACTATTGAAACCATAATGTATTACAATAAGCACATTAATATAAACCTTGTAGCCAGCATTACTGTCAGAACTGCTCTTATAGAAAATGTACCAATATCAACACCTTCTGGCCAATCAGATTTGAGAATTCAACAGCAATGTGGTATAATGTCCAATAACTACTGTGTTATCAGCAGCATATATAGTAATTAACATTTAGCCAAATGCCATTTCAGTATATCAAACTATATCTGTACAATGTTCAATGATCACTATGTGTGTCCGTGTAACAATGAGTGAATGTGTGTGTGTGTGTGCATGTGTATGTACGTGTATGCGCGCCCACACAATCTTTGTGTTTGTCCATGTGCGTCTCACCGGTAAAGTAGCCCAAGCAGGTGCTAAACAGCAGTTTAACACTCTGTCTGAGACACGCTCTGCAAATCTTTTTAATTGTCTCTCTCTTTGTTCACGGCCTGCTTGAGCTCTGAGGCCTGTAATAAAGTAATGATGCCCTAGTGTTCTACAGAAGGCTGTGGCACCGCACCACCACAGTGGAACCAGTAGGTGAAAACACAACGGGGTCTTCATTTATTAATGATGCATATGCACTTTTTAACACAAAGTGATGGTTTTCTGAGAATTGTATATACATTTACATGAAGCTTTGTGTGTAGACACACAAACGTGAGATATGTCAGAGTGAAAATGAGGATTGGAGATTGTCTGGCTTACGTTTACATTTGCACTGGATTGTTCAATCATAGGTCTGGGCCTGCTAATCTTCATCTGTCCAGTTTTGGTGAGCCTGTGCCTACTGTAACAGAGATCAGATCCTTGTTTTTTTGCTGATAGATGTGCTCTTCTTCTGTTGTAGCCCATCTGTCTCAAGGTTTGACGTGTCGTGAAATGCTTTTCTGCTCAACGCGATTGTAAAGAGGTGTTATTTGAGCTACCATAGCCTTCCTGCTTGAAGCAATCTGGCCATTCTCCTTTCTCATCAACGAGGCGTTTCCGCCTGCAGAGCTGCTGCTCCCTGGAGATGAACAGTTTCCGAAATTCTCAAACCAGCCCATCTGGCACCAGAGATGTTTTCCCCATTCTAATATTTGAAGTCAACATTAACTGAAGCTCTTGACCTCTATCTTGGCTGACCGGATTATTGCATGAATGAGCAGTGTACAGGTGTTCCCATTAAAGTGACTGGTTTAATGTCTGACCAGTTTTTACGTGCGAGAACAACAATGTTGAAAAACGAGACACAGTCCAGTTCCACCGCCATCCAGACCAAAACATGAAAAATACCCCCCAGAAGTCATTTGTAACGTTTTGGCTCTCTAGACAAGTTTGATAGATCTAGACAAGTGAAATAACGTAGACAAACTGGATTATACCTCTGTGTATGTCTTGGTAGCCACAACACTGCACGCCATTGTTTAGAAGGCTAATGGATTGATTGAGGAAATGATACTGAGAGGAGGAGACAATAATTGGCTTAAAAAGGGAACAAGACTTTGTATGCTTTATTTGTATGCTGGAAGCCATGTTTGTTCACCATTGCGGTTGTTTTACTCAGAGGCTGGAAGGGACTAATGGAAGACACGATAGAGATAAAAATGTAGATTTTTTAAAGTGTTCCTTTACTTTTGCTATTACTGAAAGATTGACTGGGGCTGCTTAATTATGGGTGCATAGGGGCCAGTGCATAATTACGAGCATTTTGGAGTGCAGTTAGAGAGATAGTGAGAGACAGTAGGGATGATGTGCAGGTTAGGAGTAAAACACCATCGTATTGTGCTGTTTTAATTGAGGGAAGTGACTGCACACAGGAGATTTGAGCTCCAGTTACTCATTGCCTCTTTAGAGAGCTGCCTGTGCCCTGCTCTTGCTGCTGGCACTGTAGCGCCGATAACTTAAGTACTCTTAGGCAGCATGACCCTTAAAATACCAAGCATTTTACTCCTGTCATAATATACAAATTATAAGATTTAGCTGATTTATGTTTTTATAGTCTGAGTACAAATCTGTGTGTGTTATTTGACACTGATGGCTCATGCTAGGCAGAATGACTTCATCAGCCTGCTCAATGGGGGTATTATGGGAAGTACATCCCCTGCCTGGCCATGCAGGTCATGTGATGCTATAGCTCGTCAAGATGATGAAGCCGCGAACTCTGGTCCTGTTCCATGGAAGGGCTGGAGCGTAGCATCACAGCTTAATGCGTATGGAGAAATGGCCAGGCGTATCGTAAAATAGAGAGAGAGACGTTAGATAGTGGCACTGAGTGCAGGAAATGAATTGGCACTAATCAGCTGAGGATGGGCTCTGGTAAGGGAGGGGGTGTCTTGTTTTTGTTCTTTATATAATAAGAAGAATAAGAATTTTTCCTATAATCCAATTAGATAGTTAGGCTTTTTATGTCAACAGGAAGTCAGAGACATAAACAGACTCACTTAAAATATAAAAGGATTGTTGTAAAATAGCAAACTTAATTAAACCTAACCAAAAGAAACTGCACTGTATACTCTATTTGCTGTAACGTGCGTAAGTGGGAGGCAGGATGAAAGTATTTGGTGTCCATGGTTCAAAACACAGGCAGACAGGACTTCTTCTTCTTCTTCTTCTTCTTCTTCTTCTTTTGGCTTTTCCCTTCATGGGTGGCCACAGCGAATCATCACTCTCCACCTATCCCTATCTTCTGCATCCTCAACACTTGCNTCAACACTTGCACCCACTAGCTTCATCTCCTCATTTATTACCTCCATATACCTCCTCTTTGGCCTTCCTCTTCGCAGACAGGACTAAACTAGGATAATCCATAATCATAAGTTGGGGAAACTGATGAAGGTCAAAAAATAGAACGAAGTAACAGAAAACTCTGAACAAGGCTTGGACTTAATGGGACATTGCCAAATCAGACAGGGTATAAACAGACAAACTGGTCAAGGGTAAAACGTAGAACATGTGAACACAATCACAATGTATGTAAATTATCTCACTTGTAACCACAACACATGCTAAGAGGGTAAATTCATGACATTTGCCTATTTTAAAATGAAAAAATAAAGGTACTCAGTCCAGTTCCTTGAAATGACAAAATACCTGGTATCTGCTATTTAACAACATAAACAGCTGCAAAGTATAAAAGCTAGTATAGCCGTGGAACAACAGAAATACACAGCTAGCATGGAGGTGGACTGTGTTTCTGCCAATCACTGGGTCAAATCTGGCTGCCTTACAAGTTATCCTAACCACACAGGAGATATGGTTATATGTCTGGTATCGGTGCAAGTCCTGCAGTATGAACCCAAGTGTAAGGCTTTACCATGGGCCACTAAGAGAACGTCACTAGCTGCGTCATGGACTAGCCTGTAAAGCCTGTTTTTAGCTGTTTTGAGTGAGCTTTCTGCTCACATTGCACAGCTATCGTGTCAGCACCCCACCTATACTGAGTAACAGGACACTCTTTGATGCTGCACTCCTGGGAGTGCTCCGTCACTTCTCCGGAGGTGTGAAAACCGCAATTCTAACACGATGCAGCTGGGTACAACAGTAATTACCCAACAGGACTGTCTACTAAGGAGTGCCAGAACTCCCCTTCACCCCACTCCACCTCTCTCCCTCTCTGCCTTTCTCATTTTACTCATCTATCTACAGAATAAGAAAAAGATAGAAGAGTCATTTTCTGGGTTTAGAAAATCAGTGCATATCTTTAATTGTACTCTGTCTGGAAAAAATAGTATTAATGTGTGCCTAATAAAAGAATAAATAAGAACTTTTACATTGGTGGGCTGTGATTTCCATCATACATGGTTTTAAATTTTTTATTTATTTAACTGATTGAACGATATGAAGTGTCTGGAGGTGAAATTCATATATATTCAAAGTACAGAAATCCAGATTAACTGCATAACACGTTACTCAGGTCTTTTTAAACTAAACGTCTGTCTGATGTTTCATGACTAAATGATGGTAGATATCTAGGATATAAGGAGCACTGAACAAAATGTCAATCTCCTAGTCTGTGCATATGTGTGAGAGTGTGCTTGTGTCGGTGTGTGAATATGTTTGTGTAGTGTATATGTGACTGATGGCTGATATCCTTCCCAACCATATTTCCTGTGGATGATCCCAGGGCCCCCTTTGCTGAGATGTATGGTTCTGGTGATAAGAGGGATATTAAAAACCACTCTTCTTTCTCACCATGGATCCTCCTGGCTTGACTAGAACATTTATAATCATAGAACTGCGATGCTGCCTCACTCTCCAAGGCACATGCAAGTAAATTACTGCGAAACTGAATATGTATGTGTGTGTATATATATATATATATATATATATATAGCATAAAATAATTTAGTTATTACCACCAGAGGGCCTTACTAAAAACTTGTACAAACAAACAAAAAATATAATAATAATAATAATAATAATAATAATAATAATAATAATAATAGCTATTATTTATTTCATTGTTTGTTTGTTTGTTTAGCCACAAGATGGCCCAAAAAAAATTTCCTCTCCACCACTTTTCAGCTGATCTTCCTTCTGCTCAGTCTGTGTATGCTGAGTGGGTGGATGCGTTTCGGGGGTGTTACGACAGGTCTGTCACAGTCACTGGATGATCTTTTAACTCCAGCTATAGCGATGTCCTCCTCTCTTCCTATACCCATTTCTTCCTGCCTCGTCACATTCCATTCTCCACCTCGTCTTGTGTTCTGCCTTTCTCCTCGTGCCCCTCTAGCCATCTCCATTCCTCTGCTCTCTACGCCTACTTAAGTCTCGCTTCTTCTCCATCTGTTTTCCATCTATCCATCCTTGCTGTTGCTCTCTCTCTGAGAGAGAGAGAGAGAGAGAGAGAGAGTAGAAGAGAGTAGTCAGATACGGGGAGTCGAAAAGAGGAAAACGTTACGATCCTCCAAATGCAACATGTACAGAGTTGTGTTATAAAAGCCCTGTGACTTTGTTCCCCAAGGGCTGAAGAATATGATGTAACACGGACAATGGTACTTTCACGAAGATGCACATGCTGGTTCCAGTCCAGTGCTCAATGAGGCTAATTCCTTAAATCTAGGCTCATGTGTGGTATGCTAGCTTGCTTCATCTCCAAGGCAACATCAAACCACTGTCATCCGAAAAGTGGATTCGTGATGGGATTAGATCAGATTATGCAAATATCCCAGAACACTCCCACTCAGGGGTTTCGTTCAGTCATCTAAGGAGGACGTTGTTTTGGAGGTAACAACACAATGTGCTTGTAGTACTGGTCATTTAAACAAGTTCAGTGCCAATAACAGTTTCAGATACAGGGCTCTGCATTACAATGTGAAACAGTGAATAATATCCAGCACTGCTTATAACCTCACAAAATAGTCAATGATACATTTATTAACAGTAAATAAGACGGCAAAAATGTTATTTTTATGTACAGTTTTTCTTGAAAAAGTGCTTAGCCCCTCTAGTTTATACCAGACATCCCTGTGATACAATATGTCTTTATTTGGTTTGTAAAAAATATATAACGTTTACTTGCTTTAATAAGAACACATGTAACCCTGTATAGTCATGCAGTCATCCGATTAGCCAATCACGTGGCAGCAGTACGAAGCATAAAATCCTGCAGACACTGGTCAAGAACTTAAGTTATACATATCAAACATCAGAATAGGGCTCAGTGACTTTGACAGGGGAATTGTTGTTGGTGCCACTAGTCTTCAAAACTTATAAAGTCTTTGTTAAAGGACCTTTTTTTGTAGTCACTTTTTCACAGTCAAAACACCCGCCTAACTCAATATTCATGAGAGAGGTTCGAGGAAAATGACCAAACTGGGAACCGCTCTTTCTGCTCATTCTTTGGTGAACACATAACACACACAACCTTGAGGTGGATGAGCTACAACAGCAGACCATATAGAGTTCCACTCCTGCCAGCCAGGAACAGGAATCTGAGGCTACAGTGTGTTCAGGCTCACCAAACAACTGGACAGGTGAAGATTGGAATTCCAGTCTGCAACTGTTAAATATAACCATCACACAAAAAAGAATGTGACTCAAATAGCATTTGATGCTGATCTTCTGATGAGATGTTGATCTTCTGATGAGAGGTCAATAAATCAAAGACACTCATAGCTGATTTAGGAAGGAACAAGAAGAAGTTTTGGATTACTGGAAATATTCATGTTGTTCACATACAGCTTACTCCATACTGCCTTTTTTTCCCATTCTGAACGGATCAGTGTGTCCAAAATGTTGCCTTACTCCCTAAACCCTACAAATGACAAAATGTATTCGAGGATTTCGGTCCCCTCTAGGGTGCATTAATTTAGCACTAACCCTTAGCAGTGCATTGGGACTGCACTGGATATTGCAGACTACGCTTTTTTCTGTGAAATCATATCTGTGTGTACCTTCGTGAGCTGTGATCGTAATAAACACTTGTGTGTGTCTTGCAGGATTTTGGCCAATGTGGGTTCAGACTTTGACCTGAGGACGCTGCGGGCCGTGCGAGTGCTGAGACCTCTCAAACTGGTGTCAGGAATCCCTAGTAAGTGTGTAGAAGCAGAGAATTTGTTATGCACCTGTCTGAAATGATCAGAAATAAGAGTGTGTGTTTGTGTGTGTCAGGTCTACAGGTGGTGTTGAAGTCCATAATGAAGGCCATGGTTCCTCTGCTGCAGATCGGCCTGCTGCTCTTCTTTGCCATTGTAATGTTTGCCATTATAGGAGTGGAGCTCTACATGAGCAAGTTTCAGAAAACCTGCTTCAAAAACGGGACAGGTTAGTCAAATCTATCAGCTGAAATAGAGCCGGTACGACTAACTAGCCTTTTCAACGTCAGAGTATTTAGCATATTACTACAGTGGATTTTTTTTTATTATTATTTCCCGATTGCAGTCCTTTGAGAATTATATCTGACGTTCTTAATTGCCTGAAAAAAATGAAACACTCTCCCACAAATGTAAATGAGCTCATTTTGGTGTTATATATTAAACAGTCTAACAGCTTATTAACTTTCAATATAAATTTTATCAAGGGAAATAAACAGACATCATAATTAGTCTGTGGCAATTACACTTCTTCTGATTTTTCTTATTATTGTACATGCAAAGAATATTAAGCATACGTTCGTTTAGATCCGCATTTATCGTTAAGGCAAAACGGGCAGAATTTAACTGTAGGTACACTTTATGAAAACCACAAGATACTAAATGGAGGTTATGAAATGATTGTGTGTGCTCTTTCTTGATATTTTTAGTGAAAAACAATCAGCATGATAATACTTTTTGAATTAATTAGAATGAAATGCTGAATTGGTGGCTCACATTCACTTCTGACACAAATTCAGTGTTTATTTAAAGACAAAAAAAAGCAATTCCCTGCTGATCCACTGTTTCCCATTAAAGAGATCAAGCAGCTTCCGAGCCAAGCGATAAAGGTTTTGCTTTACAGTGAGTAACGTTATCCCAATGAATGTCACAAATAACGCTTACTGCATTTCACATGATTTCTTTTTTCTCTGCCCATGTTGTGCCGCTCCACCCGCACAAAAGTACAGCCAGTATATTATAAACAACAATAAGTACGGAAGACTTCGCAGTAAACATACTTCACACATAATAAAGGCTGTGTATTTAAGTGATTCGCTTGTGTGTGTTGTGTATATCTGTAGAGGAGCCGGCAGCAGATTACCCGTGTGGCTTGGAGCCTCCATCTAGGCTGTGTCCCAATGGCACGGAGTGTAGGAAAGGCAGTGCATGGAAAGGACCAAACTATGGCATCACCAACTTTGATAACATCTTGTTCGCCATACTTACTGTCTTCCAGTGCATCACCATGGAAGGTTGGACTGACATCCTTTACCATGTGAGTAGCTTGGATGTCACAAGTCCTTTACCGAATATAGCTTGTGTTTTCATTTCCAGGGCTTTAATGTATGCGCTATGCTACATCTCAGGATGTTTGACGCTGTCTGTTGTGCATGGCTGACTCCTGAAATCTGCAGAGGGACTGACTGTCTCTACTAGTAAAAAAATGTAGATCTTGTGTGTGCTGGCATGAATATTGAACATGCACAAGGGAAAAACTGTCTGGTTGTTCCACTTGTGGGACAAAATTCCACAAAATCAGGAACGTGAGATTCTTTTTTTCTGTATATCTAGAGATATTCTCTGCAATAAAAATAACTTTATAGCAGCAGAGTTGCCAGGGAGTTATCGTAATGAATATTTACAGCATTCTTTCTGTAATGTGCCCAGTACTGTTTGTTTGACATAGGAACAATAAAAAATAATTTTCTAAAATGAACAAATTACACAACTGCGATGGAATACAGCAGGAAAACCTAGAAGTAAGCCTCATATGAGGGATTGCCTACTTAAAATATCAGGCCTACATGACCTAGTTTAATTTGTTTAATTAAATTAATTAAAAAAAAAAAATTAGCTAGATAATGCTAATCCTGTGCTACCAGAGGTATGCTTTTGATGGCTAGTTTTACACTTGTGTTTTTTTTCCCTTCACTCTAGTTACAGATTGCTTACTGTGCAATTACAATAGTCACAGGAGTGTTACAGTAGCTATGCAATAAGGTCTATGCAATAAGGTGCAATGATATATTACTATAAAATATTTTATCCAAAATATCAGGCAAAATCTATGAAACACATTTAAAGTTGGTCAGAAGACAGGACTTTGTTGCAGAAATGACAGAAACAAGCCAAGGATTAAATTGCAAGTCCTAACTGATTAATTTAGACCATTATCAAACAAATATGTAGGAAAAACAGATAGTCCTGCTCTGTGTATGGCTTGCACTGTTGTTTTTGTATATAGATTGGTTTTTAATCCACCCTATTTGTTGATGATGTATAGAAAAGCTGCATGTGGCCTTTTCTTGTCCACCAAGCTTCATATCTAACCTCATACGAATAGTTATGCAGCCCCTACAGGAATGTACAATAATTTGTCCGCAGTGCAGCCTGGCATTACAAACCCACTGCAAATTGAAGGCCGGTGTAAAATCGCCAGCTATTTCCTTCCAGCAGTCTTAGTGCTGTTTAGCCTTTAGGAAGCCAGAATGTGCACAGTGGGAGTTGTGCAATGGCTTTTGGGTAGAGAGGATGCTGTAGCAAACTGGCATGCTTACACATGGCCCCGTCTCACTGGCTGTGAAATGCATCACTGTGCAAGAACCTGGTGGGGAAGCAGCATATGCCACTCATATGCTGCAACTCTGTGGCAGAAAGGAAAACATTGTGGGGCCAGCTGCATGCCCGCCCTGCCTCACTTCCCTCATTTTCATTCACTCTTTCTCTAATCTTCACACATACTATCCCCCTACTTTGTATGCACGTGCTATGTCTGGTTCATCCAGTGTTACAGCTTTCGAACCATGCAGACTGTCAGAATGGCTGTCAGTCAGTCTGTGCAGCCCGTGGCCTCAAGCCTACGGCCGGATCACAGCCGTGCTGATAATCAGTCCACAGCCTTCTTGCTCATGCAAGTAACCTCTAAACTTCCGGGGCTTGTCAGCGTATATTATTTGCTACTAGTGTCACTGTATTAACTGATTCATTTATAGTGGGCTCTGAACAGGCTTTAAGGTGAATAATTAATTAATAAATAGGGGTTTAAGTATTTAATTTTATGTTATTTAACTTTATGTTATTGCCAAGGTACAACATTTTCATATACACATTGTAATTGATTTAAGAGTGACAATGTTAGAGGCAGGACAGCATATACGACAGCATATACGACCTGCTATAATGTTTGTTTGAGCTTATTAGCTTCTATGAGAAGTCATTTTCTATATGTGATGTAGTCAGTCACTCATGTGCAATGTTAACGCCAGCCAGTTGCATATTTTTTCCCCAGATATTTCACATTCAGCTCTAAAAGTCAGTCATGCAAACTAGTCATGCAAAGTAAACAGCAGTAATGGATTCTGTAAATGCTTACACACAATGAGATTTGCCTAAGACCGTGTACAGATCATTCATTCTAATCATCCGCTGTTAACCTCCACCCACTCTTGAGGAAATGTTGAGGGTGTGACGCATCCTGTAAATCTAGGTTGAAAACCAAGGCCTCTTCGTAAGATACTGGAATTGTTTTTAGTTCAATATGCTGAAGGCATTATACAGTACTTATTCATGCATGCTAATATTTGATAAACATAGCATGATCTCAATATTGTAAGGTTATATCTGGCATTTTGGTTGAACATGAGTTCCACATTCTGTTTGCAAACACTCATCAGCCAGTTTAGCAGGATCACATGTACACCTGCTCATGTATTCATGCAATAATCCAATCAGCCAATCATGTGGCAACAGCACAATGAATAAAATCACAGAGATACAGGTAAAGAGATTCAATTAAGGTTCTCTGTGACTTTGACCGTAGAATGGTGGCATAAAAGCAGGTTTTAATATTTCAGAACTGTCTGATTTCCTGAGATTTTCACACACCACAGTCTCTAGGGTTTATACAGAATTGTGTGCAAAACAAAAAAGAACCAGTGAGCATCAGCTCTGTGGGCACAAATGCTTCGTTAATAGAATAAGCTGCCAGTTTGAATTAAGCTGACATGAAGGGTAAAGAACTCAACTAAGCACTCTATACAACCGTGGTGAACAGAAAAGAATCTCACACATCGAACCTTGAGGCAGTTGGGCTACAACAGTAGAAGATCACACTGGGTTCCACTCTTGTCTGCCAAGAATATGAATCTGAGGCTACACTGGGCAAAAGAACCAAAGTTGGACAATTAAAGATTTTTTTTTGTCCAGGCAATATTTTTACAATCTTCACCTGTCCAGAAGAATTGTGAGTTGTGAAGTAGTCTTCCAGTAATCATCCGTGTTTGGTTAAAACCTACAGGCTGTGTGGATTATGATGAAATGTTTTAAGCATATAACACTGACAAAGGGTGCTTGTAGTAGTATTGTGCTGATTGTCTTGCTAAAAGTAAATTTCATTGTGCTCTAAAGGAAAGCCTCTTAATTGCATCCTACTCTACTATTGTTTTTGTTGAAAGTAGGCAATTTTCCAGATTATCATGCTTTTACTAATGATAAGGTTCCTCTTTGGGTTTCCTACTCCAGCTGGAAGTTGTGTTTTCTTTGTGCTGATTGTGGATCACAGCTCTAGTGGAAAGTTTCCTCCTGATCTCCTTCTTCCAATGGCAAGAAACCATTCTTGCTTGGTTTTTTTTTTATTATTATTATTTAAATGACTGAACTTTTATGCAGGCGTAGGTAAGATAATGAAATGCATTGGACTCCAGACTCCATTTTCTAGATTATGTTCCATGCAGCATGTGATGTGACTCTTGAAGATTAATGGAGGAATTCAGTAATGAAATAGTGAGCTTAACTCAGAGATCACACGAATACTCGTGAATGATAGTATGTTTAATCTAATATTCTGCAGCGTCCTACTTGAAGAAAAACAAAATCCACCGTGAACAAGTATATTAATCTTTATTTTTAGCATGGGCTCTTCAATGGCATCTGAGATTTGTTTGTGTGTTTGTTTGTTTGGTTGGTTGGTTGGTTGGTTGGTTGGTTGACATGCTGCTCTATTTTCGCTTTGGTTAATGGTTTCCTACAATGCCGTTTGACTATGTTGATAGTGGACCCAGTGGGAATTAGCCCTTGCTTCATCTCTACCTAAACAGAGCGATGCAGCAGCACTTTAGTCTGTTAGTCAGACTCATCTATACACTTTGCTCAAATTGGTGAGCTTCCAAAGCTTCAACATTAATGCTAACACTCCATCATGCTCGTAACTGTCTGAATCTCTGCCATAACTCTGTGCAAATGCGTCCTCATATAGCAGCATTGCATTCTGGACCTTTGAGTCTAGCTTTTGTGATCTCCAATACTTTTATGTTGGATTTCTCATTAATAAAATATTTAATTGTTGGTAAGAAATGTGAAGAAAAGCAGTTGTTTTTTTGTTTTTAGGAGCAGAACCTGACTGTTACCCCTTATGTTTGAGATTGTTGAATGTTTTCCCTCCTGTTAAACACCTTTAAAACTCTGCTAGCAGTGTTTTAAAGGTGTTTAACAGGTGAATGTCAGGGCATGTATGATTTTTCCTGAGTTCAGTTAATTCTGAATACCCATAGTTGACGTTTTGAGCCTGCATATTTGAAACTACTGGACCATAGAAAGCAAAACATCACCTCCTAGCTAGTCATTTAGATTAATTTGGGTATTTGAGTCTGAGGACACACTAGAGAGCACCAGCATGATGGAGGCAGTGGGAGGCGGAACCCTTTGCTAATGAGGTAGCAGTCCTTATGTTATGCTTGTTGATTTTACTGCATTTTTGCTTTTTAGTGTAGATTAATAGATTTCTGCTTAATTGCCTTGCTGGGTCATGCACTGTACTAGAGGTCTGATAAGATAAGGTTTGCTAATAAGACACACTGTACATAGTCAGGGGCTCCATTAGAAAAAGATTGATTGTACACTACAATTCTACATAAAATTTGTAAATGAAATCTATGAGAAAATATCACAGTGTTGCACTGCACACAAATGGTTGTTGGAGCTGATTTGATTGAATATCCCAGTATCATTCTTAACCACGCCTCTCGATAATGCATTCACTCAAATCCAACATCAGCACCGATGGTCATGAAGATTCTAAAATAAATATTCAATAGAGCCCTTTATGTTGTTTCTTCCTTTAATTTGTGCAGTGTTTGGCCAATTAAGACCTCTGTTACCTAGCATGTGGACAATAAGTGCTATCTTAGACAAAGTGTGTACCCGGTGAAGACTGTGTAGTCAGTATATGTTTGTGTAGGGTGGGTAAAAAACAACAGTCTCATTACCACAGACTGACTCACCAGGCCTGCATGCACCTTGACCCTGTTGCTTTGCCACCCTGAGACGTCAGACACACGGGCACGCTCATTAAACGTAGTTAAAAATAGTCTGTCAGGGCTGGACTGAGAGGAAGTATATTTGCACTCAAGCAGCAGTGAATCATTTCTTCCATGTTATCGTATTGTCTTCTCCTTCACGCTCTTCTCTTTGCATCTCCTCCCGCCTTCTTCATTGATGTAGCTAATTACGGTGGCAGGGAAAAGGAAGGCAGAGGACTGCGAAAGGATGCTGGGAGTAGAATGAAATCCAGAACATTTTTTTTTGTTATTTTACACATATGTCAGCATGCTTGATGCTGTCTAAAATGAAATTTGATAAAATTCAACATTAATTGATATATCATATCATCTGTCATGATCTCAATTCTGCAGTTTTTGATTATTGTATAGTTTGCATTCTGTGTGTGTGTTTTTTTTAAGTATTTGCTTTACTAGACAGCTGTGAGACACAGGATGGATGAGATCAAAAGACCAGGGAGAAGATGGTTGCAATTTGTCTACCAATATAAAAGCATTGTAATAGAGATCGTGCTTGAATTAGAAAATACGCTTCTTTCATCTTTGGCCTTTGAAACTTGAATTGTTTCAAGAGTATTAAAAGATCACATGGTTTTATTGTTCTATAGATTTCCACTTGAATCTGGTTCTGGTTCCTTGTGGAATGGAGAAAGTTTGTCACTGGACAACAATTGGCACTAAATGCAAGATTAGAGTGATCTGACCTTTAACCCTCTACTGCATGAATTATTATATTTACAT
>CM074959.1:18700012-18712667 GCA_037577455.1 Pangasius macronema | reverse complement strand
AGAAAAAAGTCGTTTTTTATTATTGTCTATACAAAAAAAATGGAGATAAATTAATAGTTTCCATATGGCAACACCATACACTTTAAATATTTGGTCATAAATATAACGTCTTAGCTTTTGTTCGCTTAAATATTAAAATTTTGGGAACTATTTTTTAGCTCTATATCACTATATCATTTGATCATAATTTGCTGAAGCTGACAATTATCATGTTATTTTTTTGTTGTTATTTTTTTGTTTTGCTTTGCTTCATATTTTATGTGTAACTAAAGTGCCTAAAAACCAAAGTTATTTTCCTTGCACTACATTACCAGTCTAGTGGGAAAGGTGAACTTGCATTTGACACAGCTTTTCAAAAAGTCAGGAGGTGTGTTTGAAAGGGGACGTCTCCCTTCTGCTGTTACATCCAGCTTCAAATAATATGTAAGGAGTAAAACATGTTGGCGTGTGTTGTTATAGGATAATAATCATCACAGGTGGTGTGATATGGCCTGACCTGAAGCAGAGTTACCGTTGCCATCTTGAAGTGGATTGATTTCCTATAACAACACACCCCACTGTGTTTTACTGCTTACATATTGCTCGAAGCTTGAAGTAACAGCAGAATGAGATCTCTCAAACACACCTCCTGACACCTCCTATGGCCCGAGGTGAGTTATTCCTCTTATACCATGACAGCCCATCATTCCTTATTTAATGCAGGCAAGAGCACTGAATCCAATTTCACACAGATAGGAGTTTGGAAAGGGCAGCATCATTTACAGTGCATACAAAGAAATATTAGGTACTCGGTACTTTTGCAGTGACTTCTGTTGTTCCACTGATTCACTGAGTCATTCGTTGTTGTCAAGGACGAACGAAGAAATTTGTCCATTTTATTGCTGAACTCCTATGCTAGTGCAGCATGTCAGGCTAGCAAAAAAGATGAAATAACACACGTACTCTTCATTTAAATGTGGTTTGTCTGAATGTGACTCTCAGTAACGTTCAAAATATTAGCATACAAAATCCTCCTTCATAGTGAGAGAGTTATTTGAATACAAATATTCATTTGTAAAATCAATGAATAAAACAAAAGAGTTTCTCTCATGACCCCATTTGTCTCTCTCATGATCCCACATGGGGTCTTGGCTCCTAGTTTAGGAAAGCTTGACTTATTTCTTTATTCTTAATACTCTTGAAAAACTAAAAGATTTAATGCACCAGATTCAACAACTGATATCTAATGTTAGCCATTTAGATAACTGTTATCTAAGCTTATCAGTATTGCAGTTGATTATTTTAACTTAATTGAGGAAGCTTAACATTGTAATAACAATTCACGTGAGTTAGTTTATTTGTTCGCCATTTCTGTATCGCATGATTATACGTAGTCACAAAGCAAACATTCCTTGGACGTGATTGCAATCCTACGTGCAGTAGGGTAGATCATTGATAATTGTTTACAGCATATGCTCACCGGTGTTAACATGATTTAATCAAGTCAATGACGCATGTGAGGACTCTGCAGAGCTAGAGCTGAGGGTCACAGTACAGCAGAACCTTTGCCTCATAACCTGGAACGTTGGGTCAGAGTTTTCTGTGTTGCAGTTAATGCATGTGTCAATCATTGGGGTTCAGACAACTTTATTCAGGCTTTAGTCTCTCTATGCTTCACATGACGGTGTGCAGGAGATAATCCAAGTGACAGGGTTCTGAAGCTGTTTATTAATATGTTGCTCTGGCAGTGTATAAGCTTGGGAAGGTTCTTCATATTCAGAGTCAGGTAATACAGCTGGTTAAGTTGATTTTGAGCGATTAAACTTCTGGAGATTGTAACACAATACAACATAAAAGCAAGAGACAATATAAACTGAAAAATAAAAACAATGGATATGATGATATATAAATGAGAAGATGGCAAACAATCAAATAAATATCTAATAGGATTTTTGCCAATTACATTGCTGCATGAATAGTCCTAGTTGTAATTAGCACATTAATCACGGTGACTATGGTTTTGAAGGATAAGCTGACTAAGCACTCATCTGCTATGCTTATAGCTCACTTTAAGTTAATTCATAATATGATCCATAAAAATGTTTCTTCATTGAGATTAAAAAATGCTGATTAAAAATGCTGTCTTCTCTGATGCTCTTCCTAATTACCTGTGTCCCTTGAATGGCATTCCATAGTATTTACAGGCCAAAACATGAATAGTGTGACACAAATTGTAAGACCGCCGCACTTAAATTTACAAGTCCAAGGTTAGAATCATGAGTAACTAATACAACAGTGCTGTTTTCAGCAGACTCCACCCCACACAACTGTCTGAATAGGACTTAAGTCTGTAGTTAGAGCGGAGGGTTAGAGTTAGGGTTAGGGTTAGGGTTAGTAGTAGTAGGTCGGTCTGTGGGCTATGTTTACTTAGATTTGAGAGGAGTAATAATAAAAAGCTCCTGTAAGTCTATTGTCAGTGATAGGACCCATTTTTGGATGTTATATTACCTTGATGTTACAGCAAGAATGAATTTGGGGACAGTCGTGGCCTAATGGTCTGAGACTCTGACTTGTAACCCGAAGGTGAACCTGAAGGTCGTGGGTTCGAGTCTCGGGTCTGGCAGGGATTGTAGGTGGGGGAGTGAATGACCAGCGCAAATTCTGAGTATGGGTCACCACACTTGGCCAGAAAGTCACTTCCACTTCCACTTTAAGGATGGTCCTGATTATGTTTATCCAAGAAGAGGAATTAAGTCAGCAGTAATTACGAAATCTTCACTTCATTCACTGTAAATGACTTTGTTAACTCTTAGATTGTGCCAGTAAAATTAATTTTACAGTACAGTGCATTCAGAATTTTCTGTCCAATTTGCTACAACATTGCACTGAAGCACCGCACCTGTCAGTTTGACCCTTCACCACCTTCCCTGAAGTCTAGTGCACCTGTTCTTTATTTACACACTCAACCCAGCCAATAGCCATTTGTGAAACATTTGCAATGCCGTGTGTAAACCCAATGCTGAGCAGTGTGTGCCTATAGAGGTTACATTGGACTCCATAATTTTGGCTTATTATCCCTTGGCAGTAGATGTTTATGTGCCTGCATCTGGAACCAGTCTCAAAGTCGTGCTTTGTAATAAGAAATTCTTCACTTGGTTTATGATTATGAGGCCCCACAGGCCTTAATGCATTCAAAAGCATATGCTAAATCTAACCTTGTGAAATATCAGTGACAAAAGAAAGTGATAAAAAGATTCAAGCTTGTACTAGCTGAAAAACATCGCTGGGAATAGCATTTCCCAAGCACACACACACATCAAGCCTTTATTTGAACACTCTACAGTGATATATTGCCTTGACATTTAAAGGAAGATAAACTAATTCCCTCCTCAGCACAAGTGTACGTTGACAGGCCCATTGTGCATTCAATAACAATCAGGGCACTATGGAGGGACTTTTCATATAGTTCCATCTGCACACTCGTCCCAACTGGGCCTTATTGCTATTCTTACACTTTGTTTTTAACAGCGGTTCTGCATGTGAACGCAGGCTCAAATCAAAAAGGGTGAGCTCAGGAAAAAAGCCTGCGGCGATACTGTAACACACGATAGGATTGCGGGGGAAAAAGTGGTCCCTTGCCAATAAAAGACACATCTGTTCCCTTCTTTTTTTAACAGGGCCCAAAACTTTATTTTCTTTCCCAAATAGCTGACTCCTCACCTGCTCGATGATGCAAGTTTGAAGAGTTTTCACCCATCCACTGCTCGCTCCTCCGCATCCTCTAGCAGGGACAGCTTTTGAGGAAAAGGAACAGATAGGCAGCCAGTGGGCGAGAGGACTTCCACAAGAAAATTGTACACACAGTAAAATAATATGATGTGTTATAAAGTAGCATATAGTTCCTATGCAGGTTTACAACCCCAAGATTCATTTACTCTTGAATCTTTTTCCAAGAGATTTTTTTTTGTAGTTTTTCCATTGTTTTGAAGCACTTCAAATACCAGATTTTTAAAAAGATATTTTCTCTCAGTATCTCTCTCTCTGTATTTGGACCAAATATGAGGTTTTACCCGTCTAAAATCTGGAACAGTTAAAAAAAAAATATGTCAGGAACTGGACACATTAACATGAGTATTGAATACTGATAGCATCATGAATTTTGAAGAGTAGCAAGTTATTTTGCCTCTGTCTGGAGGCTTATACAGGGCCAGAGATGGATCTTTCAAGATAATTACGACAAACTTGCATCCAAATCAACAAAGAAATCATTGTTTTACAATGACTATACAATGAGTCACCAGATATTAATAACGTAGGTTTGAACTGAAGAAGGTAGTATCTTAAATGTTCCCCATGGAGGAGTGGGCCATGATCTCTTTAAAATGGTGTTTCTGTAAAGTGGTAATTTTGTTAGAGATTGCAGGAAGACGTCTGGTCTTGTGGATGTGCAAATTCAAGTATTTAACCCCCCCACCTGTTCCTGGAAATGCCCAGAGTTTGATATAGCACAACTTTAAAAACCAGCATCATTAATATGAAGGAAGTATCAAAACAAGTTCAGGACAAAGTTCTGGAAAAGTATAAATCAGAGCTTTGGTTATAAAAATAAATTATTCCAAACTTTGAACATTCTTTACCACACCATTAATCCATTACTATAAGATACAAATAATATGACAAAAGCTTGACTTGACCTAGAGTATGCTGTCCACCAAAAGTCAGTGAGTGGGTAAGGAGAGCATTAGTCAGAGAAGCAACCAAGGAGCCAAGGGTAACGGTCACAATGATGTTCCCACCACCATGCTTCACCATGGAGATGGTGTTCACAGGGTGATGGGCAGTCTTGGGTTTCTGGCAATGTTAGACCTTTGCGCCAAGGCCAAAGATGTCAAATTTGGCATCTAGACTAGAATCTTTTTATACATGCTTGTTGAGTCTCCAAATTGTATATGTCTTGTCACACTTCTGTAAATCCCAGCTTTGTGGAGCGCCCAATATGTGGCTGGTTGCCCACATGTGGCAGGGAACAGCTTCTCCTAGCACTTTTTTCTGCAGACTGCAAAGAAACCTTTAGTACTAACTAAACTTTAGCGGAACTAAAGTTGGCATCCAGACCCCTACAACTTCATCAATATTATTTTAACAGCTTTTTTAGAAAGTACAGTGTGCCCTGTTGTGTATGAGTGCAATTTATGGACAATTTAGTCATCAATTTGAAGTCTCTGACGCCATAACAACTTCAAGTCTAATGAGAAACATTAAGCCAATCAATCTCCTCTGCTTTCCTCATAATCACTATTTAGGCAGACTAACAGCAAGCTTTTGTTATGTCCTGCATGAGCAGCAGCATTTAAAGCCAATTAAAGAACACTTGCGCACATTATAGAGATCAGGATTCAAATCATTCAACAGAATAGAAGTTAGTTTGAGGAGCAGTTGTACCAGCATATACCAGGCTATAAATTGTTAAAGCATGCTACTACTTCTTACTCAATTACATGTTAGACCTTCAATTAATGTCTTTGTCTGAAAGATTTAATGAAAACTGGCAAGTTTTTGGCCTTTCTCCTCCCAACAAGCTTAGTGACTCAGCTCTGGTTAGATGGTATGTGCCTTTGACTTTTCTAGAGGAACAATTGGGTTTAAAGCTATCAGTAAAATCTGCTCAAATTCCTAATGATTCAGATTTTATTACATTACACAGTTGTTTTCATGGGAGCCTGAGGGCTTCACTTGCATTTAAGCTCTTGCTGCCACATTTCTGTGATGACTGCATGTGGGAGAGGGGGTTGTAATGACTTAATTTATTTTGCATTACACTCTTGCTCCATGGGTGAATGATACAATTAGTCTTAACTGGGTTTCATGCATGCCATATTGCTGAAAATGAGATTTTTTTTTTCAAAGACTGACATAAGGACCTCTATGCTTTTGAACAACTTTTGGCATTGTTAATGTGTTGCAGTCTTTTTCAAGGGACTTATTTTGGCGAAAGAATTGAATCTGTCAGATGATGCTAATGCATAATTTATTTAAAAAATCAAGAAGGTCAGAGATTGGTGGCGCAAAATTTCTTTTCTGCGTGTAGACCAATGATGCCTTGGGCAACACTTGGAACTGGATGTACTTCATCCCCCTCATCATCATCGGCTCCTTCTTCATGCTCAACCTGGTTCTGGGTGTCTTATCAGGGTAAGAAGGATTTCAACTCTCTTCCTCTTTTTCTCTGCCTTCCTTTCTCTCTTTACCTCTCTCTGCATGTGTGTGTTTTAGTACGAGGTTTAGTAAGAGTAACATTTTGTATGTGTTTTAGTAAGAGGTTAGTGAGCAGTGGCTATAGGATACAAAGTGTAAATAGTACACAATCCCAAAACAGGGCCAAAGTTCAAAACCAGCTTTTTGGCAATGATTTTGCGAAAACTTTCTAAGTCTGCAATAAGAAACTAAACAGACAAGATCAGATTTATTGTGGAAATGTAACTACAGCAAGAATTTGCAAAGGCTAGTATCTAAAGGTAATTAGATGTTGGTTAATTAACTGATAAACTGATAAGGTGAGGGCACTCAGCCTCATCGTGGGAAGCTAGAATTTGTCGTTTTGATTTGTCGTTTTGATGCAAATGTTATATATATATATATATATATATATATATTTACAGCATGCAACTATGATGTCTGAAATATATAGTGATATTTACTAAGAAGATAAAATGTTTACATATGTTAAGTATAAGTGAGCATAGGGTTTATATACACAGATCACAAAGCTGGAGGATACAGAGACTGGTACAGAGCTAGAAATTGATATACACAGGATCTCAGTTCTTAGGGGGCAGTTGTGACCTAATGGTCCGAGAGTCGGACTTGTAACCCGAAGGTGAACCCGGAGGTTGTGGGTTCGAGTCTTGGGTCCGGCAGGGATTGTAGGTGGGGGGAGTGAATGACCAGCGCTCTCTGCCACCCTCAATANCCCACTGCTCCGGGTGTGTGTTCACGGGTGTGTGTGTGTGTTCACTACTGTGTGTGTGCACTTGGATGGGTTAAATGGACACCCATTTAAGAGCACAAATTCCGAGTATGGGTCACCACACTTGGCCACAAAGTCACTTCACTTCACTTCCTCACTTCACTTCACTTAAGGGGGACTGGTGTGTTGCTTGGAGATTCTCCTCTGAAGATGAATGAATGAAAAGTTGCTATTACAATATTTGTATTTTTGTATATGAATGTTGAAATATCTGAGATGGCCCTTACAACAACTGGTAATATAGGCAATGTCAAGACGCTCCAATATTCAACATAGGAATTTCAATCCCTTTCTCTCCTTTAGAATGAAGGGCTCCCCTCTGTTTCTAAACACCAACTCCTTCATCTTCTCCTGCAAATGCTTGATCTGAGGTTCATCTTCACAGTTATCATTTTCTAGCACATGACCTCTGCTCTCACACTTCTTTACAAGGATAGTGCCTCGCACTTGATGGTTTCCATCAGCTTCTATGTGTGTGTGTGTGTGTCCTGTCAGAGAGTTTGCCAAAGAAAGAGAGCGTGTAGAGAAGAGACAGGAGTTTCTGAAGCTACGCAGGCAACAACAAATTGAGAGAGAGTTGACTGGCTACCTGGAGTGGATCTGTAAGGCAGGTGTGTGACCAATATTACTACTAAATTCTCTATTTCTCTTTTTGCGGCTTATCTACAGTATATGTTTACATTAACCAGACACATCAAACATTGGGAAATTTGGTTCTGGGTGTCCAAAACGGCCATTTCATTATCCAAGTTGAGTAAGAATTACACATGCAGGGGCGGAGTCAGCTGAAAATAAAGGCATTTTCAAATTTGCATGTGACTCTGAACTTGAACGTTTCTTGCACAAGAAAAATATTACATCCAGTACCACTGTCTGATAATTTGATGCCATGCTGAAATTGATGTTTTGGGCTGTTAATATACTCAATGAACTATGGACTGCCTTTTCCAGAGGAGGTGCTGCTGGCTGAGGAAGATCAGAACGCAGAAGAGAAATCTCCACTGGATGGAGCATGGTACAAGAGGAAACAGAACAACCCAGGTAAAAAGAGAGTAGCCTATCATAAACCAGACTAATATATTGAGGATGTGATCAGCAACCTTCATCCATAAATGAGACAAATCAAATGAAATGGGGATTAGAGGGTCTGGATAATGTGTGTTGATCTCCAGAAGTTGCATTTTTTAAAAATGAAAAGTGAACCTCCCTCACTTCTTTCAATTTAGTCTAGTCAGCGATCTTTTCCATATTGTCCTTTGCAAAATGTTAGATCTTAAAATAATCCCTCAAGCTCCTATACTGTCAGGCAGCCTTTTTCACTATTGTAAAGATGACATCCACTACAGTTTTTTTTTTCACTCTGAATGCCCCCCCAAACTCCATTTTCTCTCCCTTCTTGGTCTCTCTCCAGCACATCCACTGACATGCTTAACTTTCTGCTCTCAGTAGTTCTGCCTTATCAAGGCCCATAATCTCTATCAATTACGCCTGCTGTGGATGCCAGAAGTAATTATAGGGATTAAGACAACAGGGTTAATTGGATTAGCATGGCACACATACACACACACACACACACACACACACACACACACACACACACACACACACACACACACACACACACACACACATACCCCAGGGGAGTGCAGTTTAGGGATGCTTCTATAATATATTGCTTACAGCCCTCAAATAAAAGAGTGCATTGATTAGAAATATAAACATACCAGGGCTTTATCTTTTTTCCCCTTAAGCCACACAAGCAAATACAAAACTCTAATGTACTTTAGACCATTAGTGCCTCAGCGTCCATCTTCCTTGCAGTGATGGAAAATATGATTGACGGGCACTGTACAAAGAATTAAATAAGAACTAGTCGGAGATGAGAGAGCGAAGAAGAGAGAATTGAGATAGTAAGAAGGTAAAATCGTAGCCCTGGGATTAGTGCTTAGTCATGCATGCTTGTTCCTTAAGATCTCCTGAGTGATAATGACTGATGACTCACAGTGAAATATGGCTTACACTGTGTCTATCTCTGTAGTAGGGGTATAATGCAATGACACTATCTGTATCAGTATCTGTACCTGTTTAGTGGTCAAAGTATTTGTATATGCAGCTGTATTTGGATTTAAACCCAAAGTGGGCATGGACTAAATCAGAAGATTGGGTTTTTATGGTAAACTAAATATGCCCCTGAAAACACTGGACAAAAAACATGGAAGCACAATGCTACCACTATCAGTGTGATGTGTGAATTCTGGCTCTGACAGTTCCTCAGCCTCAGCTACATCACTCAAGTTGATATATATAGTCTCAACTATATCATGCAAAGATCTGCATGGGAATATCACACCTCCTATTTGTATTCATGTTGGTTACATCCCTACCCTTTAGTTAAGCACTTGAGAAAGCTTTGAAGGATCTAAACAAACCAGAAATGATAACACAGTAACCTATGGCTTCTTCTTTATATCACCAATGTCAAAAGTCCGTATTTCAGCCAATTAACTGTTTTCACAAACCATTGGAAGTTTATATGGTTTACCGCAGAAGTTTTCTTTCTCTTACATCATCTGTCCATTCCTGTGTGTAGTGCTGAAAAGGACCAAAGTCAAGAAGGGGAAGAATGACCTCATCGGTGGCGAGGAGGGTGAGGAACACTTCACAGACATTTCCTCAGTTGGTAAGGCTTTGAGTTATCTCACTACCATAAATAATAATATGGATCACTACTTCACACTTTATCATATTGTTATCTAAATGGGTCTTTCTTGGGTAGGTATCGAAAAAGAAATAAGTTATAGCATGTTTGCTAGATCATCATTCACATCACCATAGCAACCATATCAAATATAATGGAGCTTGGGTTACCGTC
Organism: Pangasius macronema; assembly: GCA_037577455.1. Lineage (NCBI taxonomy): Eukaryota > Metazoa > Chordata > Actinopteri > Siluriformes > Pangasiidae > Pangasius > Pangasius macronema. The sequence goes on along the minus strand of CM074959.1, from coordinate 18,702,789 downwards.
TGTGTAGAATTTCACATGTTCCACCTGTGTCCTTGTAGGTTTCCTGCAGGTTTTCTGGTTTCCTCCCACCTCCAAAAAACATGTCAGTAGGTGGACTGACCATGCTAAATTGCCCTTAGGTGCAAATGTGTATGTGTTTGTGTGTGTGTGTGCACAATGCTCTGTTATGGACAGGCGACCCATCCAGTGTGTATTCCACCCTCACATCCAGTTTTCCTGGGATAGGTACTAGATCCACCTTGACCCTGACCAGGATAAAGCGATTACTGAAAGTGAATGTATTCTGACAAATCTCTTTTGTTTGATCAATTATTTGGCTTCTCAACTCTCCAGTCATCAGATTGCATGTAAGTATGAACTACTAGCCAATCATAGCACAGCATAGAAGTGTGAAAAGTGTCTGATTATGGGAAAGAAAAAAATTAAAGAGGGAAACAATATAATTTATTGTCTTACAATAAGGTTAGCACTAGGCTTGCACCTGTTAAGTGATACTCAAACCGTCACAAAAATTCACTGTGACACGAAGTCTATTAAAAATAATTCCCATTTTCCTGCTCAAGAAAAAAAAAAACAAAAAACACTGCTCGGTCTCCAGTGCAATGTCAGTTGAGAGTCTTTGATTAGAGATACTATATGCCTATTAGCTGTGTCAAGTGCACCCAGAGTGGAGCTCTGAGTGGGATTTACTGTGTATTAGACCTGCCGTGATATAACACTTCAATTTTAAACCACACACTTCAGCCCTGGGCACTCTATCAAGCTCTCTATGTCAGACTTAAGAGTCTGATGTAATTACTCCCACCTCTGTTCTTTAATTTAGTTTACTTTTGTGCTAGGTCACTGGTGGGACTTGAACCATCTGAGCCCTTCAGCTTGCTATTTCTGCTCAGACTTGAGCGATGATTGGCTTTCCTTCCCTGGAAAATAACCAGTTAGCCACTCTCTGTATGAATAGCTAAGAAGAAAAGCTGAATCAATAACACTTAATGTTCCCCTCTTCTGGGATACATAATAATTTCATAAGAAAATTAATTCCAGGTGCAGAACGTAGCATGAAATATGCTGAAAAACAGACTTCTTACTCCCGGTTCCCTACGAAATGTGGAGTGGCTTGTGAAATGTGAATTGGTGATTTGCATTCATTAGTCTTGAGATATTCAGCTAAAATTTTTAAAGGTCCAGTTACATAAAGAGTTCTTGTGGATAAGCAACTAACATGAATGAATGGGGACAACAGTTAGGTTTTAAAACCTAACCATTAAAGATTATTTTATGGCCATAAGAAAGACAATTTACAGTGTTTCTTTTTTCACTTAGTTTTATACTTTACAACTTTTGCCATGTTTTTGCCATGTTTAAACAGAAACTTGTGATTGGATAAACCACTACAAAAGATTTGATACAGAAGCCAAGCTGGTTCATGTTTTTTTTTTTCAAAACCAGATTTGCTGTACTTTGGCGAATTTCTTTCTATCTTTATTGGCTCTGCTACAGTGTTTTTCAAGTGCTTGGTTTGCTCTACAGAAATACTATGACTCCTGGCCTCGGCTATGTAATTTTGACATTATATATAGTATAGACATATATAGATATAGATATATAGATATAGATAATATTTATTTTTCAGTATTATATTTAATAAAGCACTTGAAGTATTTGGATCTATTATCTTATTATTCATTCATTCTTGCATCTTCACTAACTGCTTTACAGCAAGGGAAGCCAATTTAGCATAGTCAATCCGTCTACCGCCATGTCTTTGAGAGGTGGGAGGAAACCGGAGAACCCGGAGGAAACCCACACAGACCCAGGAAGAACAGAATATCCACACAGACACAGGAATCGAAAACTCATAACAACTCAGGACTGAAATGGGAAAATCCGTTATCTGAAGCGAACCATTAGAAAACCTGCCGCAGATGTAACTTTGCAGTGTTGTCCACTGTCTCTCAACAGCACCCCCTGGATCTCCCTTTGCCCGAGCCAGCCTGAAAAGCAACAAGAACGACAGCTCTTCATACTTCCGTCGCAAAGAGAAACGGGTGCGCTTCTTCATTCGCCGTATGGTGAAAGCCCAAAGCTTCTACTGGATTGTGCTGTGCATAGTGGGCTTGAACACGCTGTGTGTGGCCATTGTTCACTACGACCAGCCTAAGAGGCTCACCCAAGCACTGTGTACGTACAGCAGCTTATTCATAGAGCAGAGCCTTGTCTTTTTCATCCTTATATTTTTCACCATGCAAAAACAATGAAGCATGAATTTCTGATGGACAACATGTGAACTAATGTTATGCACTGCATAGGGAATAAAACACACCAGGGGCATGATGTTATGGGAAAAATAATCAACAGCATGGTGGTATGATGAGGATTACAAAGTGGAGTTACTATTCCAAGCCTGAAGTTGATTGTTTTCCAATAACAGCACATCTTAAGGTGTTTTATTCTTATACAAAAGCAATTTGCCATACTTGTCATACTGTTTTTTTTAATCTATTTATAGTTATGTTTAATGTTGTGGAATGTCCACAAATCAAATTAGTTCCTCTAACCTCTTAAAATGTTCGTTAATCACCACCTTCTCTTTTTTTCACACTACAATACACTAACACTGGAGACTCCTTCCAAAAATGCTAAAAAAAAACAAAAAACCTCCTGACAGAAAATGTCATATTTTTATCATATCTTTATTATACAATATAAGGACAAGTTGTGCTAATGTAATGTTGTGTTACCGTGTTGTGTTTGTTAGGCCTGGCCGAGTTTGTGTTCCT
>CM074959.1:18667238-18697981 GCA_037577455.1 Pangasius macronema | reverse complement strand
ATATAAACCTGTGATTTGCATTACAGATGGCACCACTGTCAGAGCCATACTGTTATAGAATCTCCTTCTGCTGTGGTATAATGGGAAATGAATATTCTGTGCTTATGTAGATTGTTCTTTGTACAGTATAACAACTGCATTTCTTCATAGGTATTGGAACTCTTTGAGGAATCTGGTGGTGTCTCTGCTCAACTCAATGAAATCCATCATCAGCTTGCTCTTCCTCCTCTTCCTCTTTATTGTGGTCTTTGCCTTGCTGGGCATGCAGCTCTTTGGAGGACAGTGAGTGGACCCTGTTTTATTTATTTATTTATTTACTTACTTACTTACTTACTTACTTACTTATTCATTTTAGTTGTTTATAAGTGATAGAGAATACCATCCAAAAATATGTCCTAAATAGCTTTATGATTTGGCTTGTACCAAAACTTCCTTAATGGGCTTTTCTATAAGACTCAAGTATTCTCTGCAGCACTCTGGAACAAAACTCTTTCAAACCTAGCCAACTTTATTTCACTTTATTTTGAGAAGCCTCATTCGAGAGCGGGTACTGTTTTTGTAGCTTTAAAGCTTTAATGATAGTTCGTCCACTGCGCGCTGCCCTACCCTACAGCTAAAGCGTAATTGGTGTGTCTGCTATGCGAGTGACAGTGTCAAGCAAAGGCACCATCTGTTCGGCAGGACTGGCTTATCAATGACGGCAAAGGCCCAGTAACAACATGCGTTTAATTGTCCACTGTCATTTGTGCAATGCTCTGGGTGATTGTCTTCTGCTCTATGTACCAGTTGTGGTGGCAGCTTGCCAAGGTACAGCTTTGATGGCTGAATTATTCCACAGAAATGCTGTAGAGAACATTCACTATCCACTACACACAGCTATTGGAGCCAGCGCGTCTCTTAGTGTCTGTTAGGTATTCATGTTTATTGGAAAATGCACAGCTTTGTGTATGCACAGCTTCTTCTTATGATGATTAGTAGATCTCTCAAAGGGGGCAGAACCTCATAACCACCTGCCAGTCAGAAAATCAGGAATGATCATCTCAATCGTAAACATATCCACACCAGTCAGCAGGCACCAATCGCTTAGGTGGAAGGTTTGGTATTTTTATGCATTCGATTGTGCTAAGTCAGTTGTACTGTAAAGACCTTTTGATGAATCATACCAGTTGTTTTATTCAGCCCCTCCGCCGGTACATCTGCTTATTCAGCAGTATATAAACACCACATATTTCAAGAAAGGGTGGCATTTTGATTGGCTGGGTAAAAACAGACATAGACCTCGAAGGGCTAAACTGAAAAATCACAATTTTTTAAACAATTTCATATCATTATACTAGTTATTTCTCTGTGCTTCTCCACTATAATCCTGCCTCCAACACTGTGCAACATTTGTAAGTGGGAAGAAATACCACGTTAGCAAGGATTTCGATCTCCTTGCCCCAGGACATGGACTGATTATACAATGTGTCTGATTTCATTTTCATAATGAGTGCATCACTAGATAGACTAGCAGACCAGAAATATATAGCATTCTTTTTTATTCCCTGTGTAACAGATTTTGAGTTGATGTTCTACCAGGCCAAACCAACATAACCTGATGCACTGAGTAAAACTCTGACTCGAGACATTTGTTTAAATATTTCTTACCTCAATAACACATGAACATGGAAGACATGGAAGGAAAGAAAGAGAAATTTCCTGATACACTGACTATTTACCTATCCTATCATTATCAGTGATGGTACATTATTAAGATCCAGTTAAAAAATGTATTTATACCATGCACCAAGCAAAGAATACTGGGGGTTTTGGAGTAAATCTAGTGAGAACCGGCGTGTAAACGCATGCAGCTAATGAGATGGAATATGTGTGGGCAGAAATTGATTTAGTAGAATCCGGCTCAGTCTGACATCTAGTGAATTGGCAGTGGTGCAGCCACTCCGAGTCAATCTCAGTAAGAGCGAAAGAAATGTGTTTCGCTCAGAACACAGCAGCCACTAGTGCTAGAGTTACTGAGCTGCTTCGGAGTGTGTGGAAAGCTTTGTGCATCATCTTGTCTGCCTGTATTTGCTAAGGTATTAAGAGAAGAGAAGATTAGTTAGATTAGTCAGTAAGTTTGGAGTAAGTCCTAGCTCTATCCAGGACAAGTTTTTTTTACCTGAACATTAAAAGTGATAACAGATATATACTATATTTCTAGATGATGTTACCAAAGTGAATAACCTACTTAGTATTACTCAATCACGTATGCCTTGAACCTTTGATTTTGCTCTGTGAATATTTCCAGAGGTCAAATAGTGGCCATGAAATGGCTCATTCTTTATAACGGTAAATGACATGCATTCACTAGCTGCATTAATTACCTTGGATTGAGTAGGGTTGCATGTTTCATTTCATTTCATTTTCAGAAAAGCGCTTCTGTAAAGCTGTAAGCAAAGTATGTTTTTATTCTTTTCATAAAGCAGTCATATTTGGCAGTTTGTTACTTCTGTGAGCTTTGAAATATGAACCAGGGGAAGCCAGTCATAACCCACTTCTATGCACTTTGTAACGACTGGCCATGGAATTAATTCGAAGCCCACTACAGCCACATTTGTTGCAGTTTTTCTTTAACAGATGATGAAAAATCTTGTAGCACTGTGACTATTAGTAGCTTTTGTTTTGGGGAGTTGATGCAAGCAGGACACGGTTGAATAGAGTTCAGACACATCCTAATATCCAGTTTAGTTATAAGTATTAGGGAATAAACAATGGAGGTTTGTTAATGTTTTTTTTTTTTTGGCAGTACAATTTTGTGTTCAGGAGTGTCCAAAAAACCTGCATCATTTGTTTTCAGGCAAACCTCCTGCTTGTTGTGGCCCAGGCCTTGGCTAATGCAATAAAACCTAGCTACGCATGTACGCTAAACTGTCTAGCCCTGTATAGGCTATGTTACATATTGACCGTAATCAGTAAAAACTGTAAGATGGACTGCAATGAGACTGTAAGATGGACTGTACAAATATAGTATGAATGTATCTTTGATTTGTGAGTAATTTATTAATACTTGATGCACCTGGTGTATAGAATTTTGTTGTATAGCCCTTCAGCCATAAGCTATAAATCATAGTCATAAATTAAAGTTGTGAGCCTTTGTATGATTAGACTTACTGCCATTTTCTTTCTCACGACAGGTTTAATTTTGACAACGAAACACCCACTACAAATTTTGACAACTTCCCTGCCGCCATAATGACCGTCTTCCAGGTATATGCCCGATATTTGATCTTCCTTTTTGTAAGCGCATTCATTTTGAATTCATGTTTTTCAGTGTAATAATTTACACTATACAGCTTTTAATGTAATTAACAAAATGGCTGACGTCGGAACACTGTTTGTGTGTGTGTGTGTGTGTGTGTGTGTGTAGATTTTGACAGGAGAAGACTGGAATGCAGTGATGTATCATGGGATTGAGTCTCAGGGTGGCGTCCCACTTGGGATGTTCTCCTCCGTTTACTTTATCATTCTTACGCTCTTTGGAAACTGTATCCTCATATGCACGGGCAAAACTGCTTTCACAGCATATACTCTTTCTAATATGAGACCCATTATAGGTTTATTAACTAATGCATCGACGTAGATACGTCTTTAACCCGAGCTGAACCAGACACTCTTCTTAATGTGTTCTTGGCTATCGCTGTTGATAACCTTGCCAATGCTCAGGAGCTGACAAAGGTGGGCGGATCGATTGTACTGGCTTCGTTATTTTTATTCCTGCCTTCATGGTTTTGAGTTTGGTATTGAAATATATCTGCGGTGCAGCGGAGCTTTAATTATTTAGATTTATTTGATTGTTGAAGTCTCATCCAACTGTAAGTGTGATAAGCCCATACTGTGTTTAATAGGACGAGGAGGAGCAAGAGGAGGCGGCGAAAAAGAGCATAGCGCTGCAGAAGGCCATGGAGGTGAAGGAGGTCAGCCCGATGTCAGCTGCTAACATTTCCATCGCAGCGTAAGTGCACGTGTCTTCTCTTTCACGTTGCTGACATTCGATCCGTGTCCATCCACGCAGCTTTGTGTCCATTTTATGTCCATGTATATGTTATTCCTCTGACACACATCACAGTTTTATCTTGTGTTATCTGAGTTATTAATGTGCGCATTGCTATATCTGTCTAACTTTTTGTTCTTTTATTGATTTTGTGTCTTAACTCACTGTAGAAGGTGACACTAGTTTATGTGAGCTGTATCGTTTTAAGTATTATTGATTAAACCAGTGATTTGCTCCTGTCGCTTTTCAGTACATGTTTTGTTCAGCCACAGGCAACCACTTCACAAATAATACGTTTAGAAAAGTTTGCAATGTGGTTATTTTAAAATGTTTTATTTACTTACTTTTTTCCTTCGTAATTTTGAATTATTTGTTTCTCGAATGGTGCCATAATGGTTTCATAATCTTTGATCTGTAAGTCTGATGTGTTGGTGACACTCGGGTAGAGGATCAGGATTTCCCATTTTTAAAAGTAAAATATGGTTTATCAATTTGACTTTGTATTTATTCATACATTTTGATGCCTTTAACTGGAGTGTTACCAATCTGTGTGTCGTGTGTTGAGATGTACAGGTGAACAAACAAGTGAGATGGACATTCCTGAGAGGATGTCCCTCTGCCAGCCCACTTTTTGTTTTCTTTGTGTGTGTGTTTTTTTTTAGTTTTTTCGTCTTATTATGTGTTGTTTTTGTTTGTTTTGCATGTGCAGTTTTGTAAAGCAAAATCGAGATGTGCTCTCTCGCAGCTCTTCCGTCAGCAGCGTTCACTCACTGTGAGTTTTGCTCTCACTTATAATCTTACAATACTGCCCTCACCATACGCCTCACCTCACTTCTCTCATTTCCTCTCCCAACTCATTCCTTTCCTGTGCCCATTATAAGCATTATAAACTGTCTTCCTCACTGTGTTCCTCATACCCATAGTAGCATTTGCAACTAATAACACTACCGTTCCTGCCGCTGCAATGAATATGTGGTGCTGAAACCTGGGTTTTAACATGACTGGTGCCAAGTACAGGGGATCTTTGGTAAACCTCTTGCAGAATGGAGCATGTTTTCTTCTAGGGTGGCCCTGTATTTGGCTCCATGCATCTTGCCCTGACCCTGACCAGTTTCCCAGTCTCTGCTGATGAAAAGCATCGCCGCAACATGATGCTACCATCATTGTTGAAAGGATGTTATCAGGGTGATGAACAGGGTTGGGTTACTGCCAAATGCAGCGTTGTTGCGCCAAGGCCAAGTTCAATTTTGGTCCACACATGCATTTTGGCAAACTCCAAATGGGACTTCCTATGGCTTTTTTGTTTTTTTTTAAATAATTTATCTCACCGTAAAGAAAGCTGGTGGAGGGACTGTGCTACGGTTGTCCTATAAACAGCTTCTTCAGTCTAAGCTCTGGATCTCTCTAGCTCCTCCAGAATTAATCTAGGTCTCAGCTGTTTTCATTTGTGCCATATAAATTTCCATTTTTAAATAATGGATTTAATGGTGCTCCATGGGCTCTTCAAAGCTTGGGATTTCTTCTATAACCAAATAACCAAAATCCTGATTGATTCTATTCCAAAACTTTGTCCCAGACTTATTTTGCTAGCTCCGTCCTCTTAATGATACATATGCATAGGTTTGTTCTCTTCCAAATACACATATATTTATATTGAGACAGGTAGACTGCTAATAATTCAACTAATAATGTGACTTCTGATGAATTTACAGATTTCCTGGCAATTTTGTGAATAGCAATTCTTCATATTTTCTGTAGAATCTTGAGAAGTAATCCCCATCCATTTTAGTTTAACACTATGAAATGTGTTCAAAAGGGGGGTGAATACTTATGCAAAGCACTCTAAGTAAGCAGCTTTGACTGAAGTGTATCACAGGAACAATATCAACCAATATCAACAGTTTTTTGTAAAAATCCTGCCACAGTGCTTAAGGAATTACTTCATCCAACAAGTACATGGACTGCAGAGTCAGCTCTAATCTGTAACTATGCTATAGACTTATTGAACAACGTTATTATTTGATCCCTATTTTTATTACTAACACAATGAATTATGTATATGGCAGCTCTGACACAGCCTGCACTTCAGGCCTTTGTTTTCCCTGCTAGTGAGTTTTCAATATGAATGAATTTAAACAACAGTCTGCGTTTACTGCCTTCAGGCTTTTGACCATGTGTGACTGTCTTTGCCTTGTCTTTGTTATCACCTTTGTTTGTTTTTTTTCCTGTGTACCATTTTTCCCTGTTCTCTCTTCAGTGTTTGTGCTAGCAGCATGTCTGTCCATCATGTCTGACCTTCTGTGCTGTATGGTTCTCTGTGTTGCTCACAGGAGTTATGTCTACACCCCTGTTCATCGCTTTGTGAGGTATAGTCACCATACAGGACTTCCTAACGAGGTCCTATTCAGCATCCATACTGCACCACCTTTTACAAATACTGTATCTGCTTTAAGTTCATATAATAGATTACATTCTTATAACGATTACGTCTTCTGAGTAGACAAAGAACATATTTTCTTTCCTAATAAGGGTTGTTTGCATATTGTGTGTCCCATTCTGTGTGTATACAGTACACTATAAATACAGAAGAGAACAGAAATTGTCTCTGTATGCTCATTTTGTATATAAAATATGGCCTAGAACACATATGGCAGACCTGTTAACAAGTGTTTGTCAGCCTCTAGGGTAGCAATTAGGTGATGGTGCTGAAGGGTGCTTCAAATTCCATGCCGGGATAACAGCGATTATGGCTCAGAAAAGCATGAGCTCGGCCTTTAGGGCCATTCGAACCCATCATCAACATTTCTTTGGGCCTCGATAAGCAAACAGCTCCACATCAGCCACTCTTGGGTCACAGTGTGTATGTTGTGGTTTGATATAGCAGCATGAATTACATGAATTACGAAATGTGTATGATTCCATCCATGAGGACCATCTTTTCACTTTTAGGCTAGCAACTATCATGCATCACTTACATTTTTACTCACCTTAGCTTTATTATTTTTCAGTGTTCCATTATATCTGTCTGCGTCGTTTAGATAGTGCCAGAGGCGGCTCATAAATAGGGGAAGGTGGGGCAGAAGCTTAATCTTCATAAGGTCCTTATTCACAGCTACATACATTAGTTGAAATACTAATGACCTCATTTGAGTAACAATTTTAAAAGTGGCAGATATAATTGGACAGTTATATGCTATTCTTCCATTGATTTGCTCGCCTTTCTAGATGGTGCACAATCATGTGGCAGCACATACACTGCCCCACTTAGTTTGGTTCTTATTGCATGTAGTGGTCAAAAATGGGAACTATAACAAGTTCTACTAGAGGGCCATTGTGACAGGAATCATGCTGCCCCATGCTCCTGGGAGGAGCACCAGACGTGACAGTTAATGAGAGGGTTGCCAGACCCTGTTTTCACACCAAATTGGTCTAGATTTAAAGACTCTGTGACCACCAAGGTCCTCCTAGAATTGGAATTAAATTTACTAAATTTCGGCAAACATAGGCAAAGTAAATGCAGACAGTGTGTCAATGAACAGAACCATTTCCTTTGTATCTATCTCTACATTCTATATCTGCATATATATACACTCCTGAACAAAATCTTAAGACCTGGGAAAATATTCCAAGTATTCACATTTCGCGCTGGTGGGTCATAACCAGGTTGTAAGAACTGCTTCAAAATGTCAAAAGAAGAAAGCAAGAGACAAAAAAACAGAGATTGGCAATTTATTGAAAACTGCATTTAAACACAAACAAGCTGTTGATCAGCTGATATATATATATAATCTATCTAAGGTATAGCAAAGTTTAGGCGGATGAAAGGAGTATTGAAATAGAGAGAACTGTGTGTACACCACAATGACCTCATTATCTACACAAAGGCAAAAAAAAGTATAAAAATGTGTTGCCATTTTCCATTGCCCACATTATTAGCTCTTCTATGTTCGTCTTGCACACTGGAGGAAGCATGCCTATCGAACACAGTTGAATAAACGTCTTGAACTGCTCAAAATGAGCTACTAGACAATATGCTGGATGACTGTTGTCGGCTCCCAACTGCTTATTACGTGGTTACTCTAAAAATTCACTAGATAGTAGCCTGTAACATAAGGCAAGCATGATACCCTCTTGACTTAATTTAGTCTGAGGCTCACCATCAGTGTCTCGGTTGTTATTAATGTCGTCCTGCCCCACCAAATCTATGGTCACGAGCCGCTCCTGGGCAATGCAATACATGAATATGGACGGCAAAAGATGGTCTTCCCATGGATGAGAGTTGTCTCCCCCATACACCAAGTGTAGTTTGTTGATTCTTCTACCTGACATTTCTCTCTGTTTTCCCTCTACCCCCAGTAAGGAGCAGCAGCGCTCTCTGCAGAAGATGTCTGTCTGGGAGCAGCGTACTTCGCAACTACGTCGCCACAACCTGCGCAACAGCAGTGAAGCACTCTACAACGAGCTGGAGCCTGAGGATCGGCTGCGCATGTCCTCAGCGCTACACCTGCGGCCTGACATGAAGGCGCACCATGATCGGCCCTTGCTGGTGGATAAATCGCACCCGCCGGAGGGCAGGGACACCCCAGAGGAGGCACCTCCACACAAACACCACCGGTGCCGTGGAGAGAACGGCGAAGCTGGAGAAGGACGCCGCCATCGGCACCACCACAGAGGGCACCAGGATGGAGGACACAGGAACCAGGAGGAGGATGATGACGATGATAGGGAGCACCGTCACCAACATTCTCACCGGCCCCGAGAGACTGACGGTGATGGGAGTAATGGAGTGAAAGGAGAGCGAAATCCGAGAGGGCACAGAGAGGGTGAAGCAGGGAATGGCGAGAGGAGAAGACACAGGCCTCGCATCAAAGCCCAAACCACGCTTGACAAGGAGGAGAGCAGGGACAGCAAAGAGAGAGATACACCAAGCCACAGGTAAGACACAATAATAATAATAATAATAATAATCAGGAATCATGAGTGGAAAAATACAGAAATATTATCCTTAAGTGAAAGTATAGCTTCCGTGACTAAATGTTACTCAGGTGAAAATAGAATATTCAAATTATACTCAAATATTTAAGCATGAACAGAAAACTATTTTTAAATAATACATAGAAATGTCATCACATTAATGCTGCAAAGCAAATCATAGGTTTATATTAATGCAATCTTTTCATATGCTACTGTAAAAGTGATAACAGTGATAACAGGACCTAATTTGTTTTGTGGACGTTCTACAACATTAAACATAACTACAAATGGCTGAAAAAGTACGACTTCTCATTCTTCAGTTCAGCAATTGTTAGTGTTGGCAAATTTCTGCATGTAATATAAAGGGAATCAATACTTCGGGATATGTGGTTATAGGAAAACAATCAACTTTGTGGTGGTAACAGTAACTCAGGCCACAACACACTACCCTGTCATTGATTTTTTTTTCTTTTCCCTATAACAGCACATCCTGAAGTTCTTTATTCCTTCCATAAGATATAATACAGTGATTTGTTGAGTTCACTGATCATGTGGTGGTTTTCCAGGGACAGGCTTATGGATGCAGAGGGTGATGGTTTGAGCTCGAGTCCTGTGCCATCTCCTACTGAGAGACAAGAGGACTCAGATAACCTAAAAAACAGTACCAAGGCTAGATCAACTGCAGTTAGCATCCCTGTTACCATCACTGCCCCACCGGGAGAGACCACCATCATTCCCAGTCAGTAGTATTTCAACAGGGATATTTATTACCACAGGAATGCAGTGTGTTTATTATTTATTATTATTAGATGCACTGCTTTTAACTGTGTAGTGTGATTGGACATTGTATTAAGAATTAATGATGGTTTTGTTCTTGGCAGTGAATAACATAGATGGTGAGAGCCTGCTCCTGAATGAGGAAAAGAAGGATCTGGATGAGCTAAATCAGAATGCTCCCAAACATATCTTACCCTACAGCTCCATGTTTGTGTTTGGTCAATCCAATCCGTAAGTAAACTAGAAATGTGGTCATTCAACGCCCTCAAAAATAGACAGGGACGACACCTTAAGCTTATTCTCCTGCTCCACATCCATACTTAAATCAACAGTTTATCCGGATCATTACCAAACCTCTTATATGTATAATCAAACGTGAGAGTGAACGAACACTGAAATTGTAATCTAAACCTGTTTGTGTTTGCAGTGTGCGAAGGTTGTGTCACTATGTGGTGAACTTGCGATACTTTGAGATGTGCATTCTCGTGGTGATTACCATGAGCAGCATAGCGCTGGCTGCGGAAGACCCCGTGAACGCTGCTGCTTTTCGGAATAATGTGAGATCATGACACACACATACACACACATACACATACACATCCCTCACAAGCACAATGCATAGCATAGGACTGATCATTCTGTCAATCTGTCATGAAGACTACTCAAAAGAATGAATCAGGACCAGTCCGGGTTTTTCACAACAGACACAAAGCTTTTTACATATAGTGCTTTGAGTAAGTATTCACCCCCCCTTGACATTTTTGTACTGTCACAACCTGGAATCGAAATGGACTTATTGAGATTATATATCATGAATCTAGACAAAATAACCCATAATACTGAATGTCTCTTGAATAGGATTGTATAAAATATATATTAAAAATATAGTCCTGGTTTAACCAGTTGCCAGCAGATATCCCATAATATACCTGTTTCTGGAAAGTCCTTCTGTTTGTTAGAGAACATACGTAAACAGCCAGCATCATGAAGACCAACGAGCTATCAAAACAAGTCTGGGATAAAGTTCTGGAAAGGTATCAATCAAGTTTGGGGTCAAAAAAATTAACCTAATCCCAACCTTTGCACATCCCATTGAGTACCGTTAAATCTATTATTATTCAATGTAAAGATATGGAACAACCGCGACTCTCCCTAGAGGAGGCCTTCCGAGTAAAGTCAGTGACTTTAAAAAGAACCAACCAAGAGGCTGAAGATAATGGTCAACATCGTGCTACCACCACCATGCTTCACTGTGGGGATGGCGTTCTTAGGGTAGTGAGCAGTGTTGGGTTGCTACCTATTGGTAATTTCGCAAACTATATAGATTTCTCCAGATTGTTTTTAATCATGTGGGCTATTTTGTATTTTGTACATTCATGCTGTAATCCAAATGACATCCATTTCAGTTAATGGCTGTAACACTATAACATGTGGAAAAGTTTAAAAAGGGTGAATACTTATGCAAGGCTCTGTAATCAGTATTCCTCCAGGCCAGTGTTAGTCCAAGTCCTTGGCCTGGCCTTGATGCCAGTGTGTTCTTATGGGAAAGTTCACTGGGGGTAAAAGATGCAAGCTTTATATCCAAATAGGAATGTTTATCAAGTACATTGCATCAGATTGCCCATACTTGGCTCAAACCATGCTTAGTATATTGCAGTGCATGTGTTTTTTTTATGTTATTAGGGGAAAGAATTTAAGTTTATAGCATTAATCAGATTTGTAGCTCACTTGAATTTGAATGTGGAATTATTTGCCATTGTTTATGCTTCTGTTTCTTTTTTCCAGGTGCTAAAATATTTAGATTACATCTTCACTGGTGTGTTCACTTTTGAAATGGTGATAAAGGTATTATTGACAATGATTTACATAGAAAGATCACTGTTACTGTACATACACATATTACATACATACACAAATATTATAATATATGTTGTAATGACTCTGATTCTTTGTCACCTTTAACCTTTCTGTAATACTTTTTTTTTAGATGATTGACCTCGGGCTGCTTCTCCACCCGGGCTCCTACTTCAGAGACCTGTGGAATATTCTAGACTTCATTGTGGTCAGCGGTGCCCTGGTGGCTTTTGCTTGCTCGTGAGTACAAACTTCTTTCCAGATTTGTCAGAGCAGCAGCTAAAAGGAGAAAATCCAGTCTGTCAACTTCAATCCAGCAAAAAGCACTGGGCTGAAAATGATGAGAATAAGATTTGACTCGCTGCCTCTCCAGCGGCTGGTGGGAGATGGAGCGGTAGAATAGTGGGATGGGTGTGTGTCTGCTGTTTCCTGTGGAAAGAAAGAGTGTTAAATGTGTTTGGGGATTATGTGTATTGTTGAGGCACACCTGAGCTAGTTCCTTTGGTTTACTGTCAAATCTGTTTGTGCCTCCCAGAGGAAAGTGGAGCCAAACTTAGCAGCACTTCTGAAGCAGCTTTTCCCCATCTTTGCTTTAATTTTGACCACGGCAGAAGAGGCCATGCTTATTTACTTAAATGAGTTGAAATCACTCTACCACCAGGGAGCATGGACATATACACACACTCAGAGAAACTTGACTCACACACATGAGCAAATTTATACATATGTACAAATCTATATAAACATACACAAACATATCATCATATACGTAAAAACAGATACAAATCCACACTGGTACACAGACAAAAATACTAACATACACGCGAACAAATACAGTCACTCACATACCCCCTTTTTTCAAACACACATCTAATGATAGACCCTGGCACATCTATCACTTCCTATCCTCACCTTTATCCTCACCAGCTTGGGAAACTCCCAATATTGCAGCAAATTCCTTGCATGGGTCATCATCATTCAGTCTTTTGATGGGGACTTTCATTTATTACGGCCATACAGGACGATGCCATTCAGGACTCTAGGCAGTCCAAGCCACTTCCACAGGAACCTACTTCCCTTCTCCCCAAAGCTTTTGACTATTTTGAAGGAGCCATAGGATCCGTGGAAGATTTGTCTACTTCTTGCTTTGTTGCCTGAAAGGAGGCCATATCCCTCCCAGTACTTCATAATGGATGGAATCGCAGTGCTGTCAAGAATGAAGTGGTGCCTGTTGGTGATCTTTCCTTTATTCTAAACCAATGATCTGGATTTTACTGGCTTGAAGCTGTATGGGTCCATGGGATCAGCTCCTCCAAGCTATTCAGAATCCATCTGCTTTCTGGGACAGATGTTGTTGTCATAGTCAGATCATCCATGAAGGCCCTGATGGGTGGTTGACTAATCCCACACTTCATCATTGGGTCTCTACACTGTACCTCAACAGATTTTGCCCAACAGATGTTTATGTTGAGCGCAAACAGGATCACTGAAAATTGTGTAGACATGTGAAGCTACCTAACTTCAAGCGCCGCTCATGCAGGAGGAAACCACTATCAACCCTCTTTCACATACATGAGCTCACAGATGCCCACAACAGGCTAGGAGAGAGAGTAATGCCATCCCTCTCACTCAGACATCATGGGTTATCTCTCAATTATAGATCTGTAGCTTCTTGTGGGTGTTCCTATCAGAAGATGGTGGTCAGGCTGCGAACCCTACCTGCCTCACAGTTGCTATCTTTCCTAGCTTTTCCCTGTCTCTCCAGCTGTCACCACTCTATTCTTGGTAGTCAAAAAGTCTATTCCAGGCTGTCACTGCCTGATCCAGACTGATGATTTCAACCATACATCTTGCATCTAGACACATCATCAGTGATGTTACCTGGGGTCACAAACAAATGCACTCACATGCAAACAGAGTTGTGTAGCAAAAAAATGACAACTCGCACACAAATCGCATAATTCGCATAACTTTTTAAGCTCCTGCAGCAGGTAAACCTAACACAAAAATGTATCTCTACACATAACAATACCCTCACCCACATACCGCATTCACACTAACAGCATTAATCAAGTGTGTGTGATTTGATGAGGTCTGGTTTAAATGTGATGTTGTGGAAGTGCTTTTCAAAGGCAAGAGAGACCTGAAAGCAATGTAAAGCACTCACTTAGCTGAAAGCTGTGTCTATTGTAAGCTGTCAGTCCCCATGACACTCTCACAAGACAGCTAATGGCTTAAATGGGGATTAGAAATCTTTGTTCTGCCTAAGCATATGGTAGAATGTGTGCCTCTGATTTTGGCTTAGCATTTTGCTTCCTGCCTTTGTCTGAAAGTACACTGTTGTGGCTAGAACTCTGCCTCTTCATATGTTTCTGTTATTCTCATAGTAAGCGCTCATGTCCTTTCTTGGCTTTTTCCCTCTCTTTCTGCCTTTCTCTGTCTTTACTGTGCCTTCTCCTTTCTCTTTCCTTGTTTGTGTTGCTTTCAGGAGCTTCATGGGGTATGCATTTGTTACCGCCTGTTTTCTCTAGATGCCTGTGTGTGTGTGTGTATATACATATATACATGTGTGTGTGTGCATGGGTTAGTAAGTGTTAACCTCAGGCTACATGAGCAACACTGTGTCTTTTCATTGTGTTTCCACCACACTGCCATCTGGTGTGTGATGATCATTCTTAGTGTTAATTTCATCAAGCATCCACAGCCTGGTTTCCACTTTAATTATCACAGATAAAATCATTTATGTTGTTGATCTGTGACTTCATCATCACTGTGAATTAACAAAAACTGATGTAGATTGCATGAGATTTTTTATTGTAATTGCAGTTTGCATAATGCAAAAGTTCTAGGTTTTATAATACATTTTGTGTATCACACAGAGCCACTGAAAGGACATGGTATAATTTTTTTTGAATGGTGAGCACCACATACTATCAGGTGAACACCAGATATTATCGTGTGCAGACCAGATTCTATTAAATGAGAAGCAAATATTACCTCCAGATGCTATCAGAATGTGCTCCAGACACTATTGTGTTTAAACCTGAAATGTTTTCCGGAGCTTCACATGTTCTTCCTGTGTCTGCATGGGTTTCCTACGGGTTCTCTGGTTTCCACTCACCTTCCAAAAACATGTCGTTAAATTGGTAGGTGTGAAAGAATGTGTGAATGTGTGTGCATGGTGCCCTGCAATGGACCTCCTAGCCATCCTAGCCAGGGTGTGTTCCTGCCTCTTGACCAGAGTTCCTCAGATAGACTGTAGATTCCCTCTGACCATGATGCTGGTTACTGAAGGTGAATGAATGATGCATAAATAAATGCCTAATAGTTCTATCCTGCCATTATCCTTTAGCTATAAATATATAGACGTATACCTTTAGCTAGGTCTCAAGACATCATATTTATCCTTGTCAATCGTCATGGATACATTATATATAAACGTCATGGATACAAATGTATTTTGAGGTCTAAAGGTCTTGTACAGCAGCATAGACCACTTTTTTTTCCAATTGCGAAGCTCAACGTACGCCAGATTTCAACAAAATGGTGTACATGTGAAAAAGATGTTTATTTAATATTAAAGGCCCTGGATACAAGAGGCGAAAATCCAGGAACTACTTGCTGTAACTACGTTGAAAGAGACCCAAACTATCTTTGGCATTTTGATACCTACAATAAAAGTCAATGAAGCCATTTGGTATTTGTGTTGATAGGTTAATTGATGGATTTTCTAGACCTCTCCTTGGCAATGGTGGCTCAGTGGTTAAAGCATTAGCCACTGATCAGAAGGTCATGACTTCAAATCCCAGCACTACCAATCTGCCATTGTTGGGTTCTTGAACAAGACCCTTAACAACTGCTCAGTTCTATCTTGTCTCAAATGTAAGTTGCTTAGGATAAAAGTCTCAGCTAAATGAGATTGCTCATTGCTAGATTACTCAAATCAAGATTACTACAAGCAGTAATCCAAAAATTATGTGAGGTTTCTATATGGAAACTATAGACTTGGAGGTTGTTCTAGAATAGCTAGAAGGGATCAATGATAATATCCAGATAGTATCTTGTGAGCACTTGATAGTTCATGTGCAACAGATTTTTACCTAAAAAAATTACACCCTGTCCTTTCAGTGGCTCTGTAGTATCATTATCATTTCTGCTGGAAAGGTCACATGCAAGGAGGTTTACCAGGAATGAACACTGTGTACGTGTGTTGTGCACAGATACTGGTGTTTGTGCATTGACATGTTGCTGTTTCAGAACTGTAACCACAGAACTTGCTTTTAGAGATCAAAATCAAATAACACTCACTCCATTGTGCATGTAATTAATTTAGTAAATGTCACATTGTACTCTATGCTTCCTGTAACTACTGTTGGTGCTAAGTGTTTTTCTGTATGACTTCTGTTTCCTTTATTCTCTTTCTACGGCTGTGTCTGCTTCTGATGCCTATTCTTTATCTGTGAAGCTGCTTATATCTGTGCATTTCTGTGTTTTGTCTCTGTACTCTTTGTGTATGTGCACATTTTATGTTTTGTATCATTTGCTTTCTCTTATCAGATCACAACAAAGCGTGACCAGGTGGGGGCAGTCTTAATCTCTATAGTTACTCTTTAACCCTGTGACCTTTCCCTTCCGACACTGCTCCCCATTGCACATAAGCAATGATGAGGCCCTTTACTTTCCTTCTGGCCCTTTAAGACTCCATACATACCATGTAGTACAAGCATTGCTATGATACTATTACTGCCATTGCCTGCAAAGGAAATGCATCACTCCTTTTAAAGCAGACTTAACAGACAGGAGCATTTATTAAATTGCGAGTACCATTACCATTGGTGGTTTTAAAAATAATAAAAAAACAGCTGATACTCAAAATGTATTTAATCTGACACTCAGCGATTTAACAGTTATCAGAGAAATAGCATTGGGGATTAGAAGCAAAATGCTATATAGCATGGTTTAATACTGAAATCTGATTCAAGCAGTCCAATCACTCTGTGGTAAGGATTAAAACATAGGGTGGTGTGATACAAAGTTATTGTTCCCACCATGTTCTGAAGTGTCTCTTATACCACAGCAATTTGCCACCTACTATTTTTTTTTAATTAATGAAAGAACAACATATTGTAATCTTTTTAATCATTTATAGCTATGTTTAATGTTGTGAAACATCCATGAAGCAAGTTGGTTCTTCTTATCACTTGCATTCTAAAAGCCGTAAACAGTCATTTCTTCACCGTTCTGTTTTCTTTCTTTTGAAGTAGACAAAAAGTGTCTGAAACCAAATGAAACCAAAGTCCTCTATCCTAAACAGTCTCACATGGCCAAACACTGACAGTTACAAGGAGCTGGCACTGGAGACTCCTTTATCAGATCAGGATTTATACATTTTTCTTTGTTATATAACATGTTTTTTTTTTAAAATCTGTTTATTATTAGGCTTAGATTATGAGTCTCTCCATGTGTCTGCAGCTCGCACTATATTATATTATATTATAGTTGCTATTATAGAAAAAGAATCAACAGATTTGGACCAATCAGAATTCCTGTATTACAAAGGTGATGGGTGGAACCTGTGGAGGCAATGGGAGAATAGGAGCTGATCTTTGACATGCAGGAGTGTACAGGACTGATCAGTGTGTTACCCTTAATGTAACTACACCTGTTATACCAACAAAAAGTGCAACAACAGAGCCGGAATGTTTTCTTTTTTTTCTATACGTGCATAAGAGGACAGGAAATGTAGCAGTGGCTTTTTGCACTTTTTTGTTGATTATGGATTCTTATGTGCTGCTAGTAATGTTCAGGGAAATGAAGGCTACCTCTGGACATGCACATGTATAACCCTATTAGACCCTTTTTGTATACATTTGTGGTTTGAATGATCATGCTTAAGCATTACATTTTATAATAATTTCACATACAGTGTAATAGTACACACTAATAGTACTAATCTGATCTGTACACTCAGAAAAAAATGATAGAGCAAGCAATGCACCAGCTAGCAGGACAAGCTATGTGGTAGTTTTATAATGATCCAAAGTAAATGATCCGCATTAATGAAATTGGGAAAAAAAACAATCTTGAAATAGCAACCATTCTATAAATACAACAGTCTAATAGGGTTAAAGTCAGACCATCCTGCTTGTACATATTCTTCCACCTCCCTCCCCACATTTCACTATTTTCTTCTTTATATCAGTTTTAATTGGCTTTCTTTAATGTTGGAATAATTACACGTTTACTTCTGTTGTTCTAAATGATAGATTTATGGGCTAGTGTGACAATTTTAATAGAGGAAAATATACCTTCACTTGTTAAAGCTTGCTAACTCGGATGTGTCATTCTAGTACCTGTCACTCACAAAATTCAATTTCAGCATTTTTTCATTTTTGTGTCAGAATTGCACTTTGTAATTCATCTTTTTTTTTCTTCCTTTATTTAATATTAATCTCTTGAATGTTTGCTTTCACAAAGGGACCATCCTTGTGCTTGTTTTTTTCTAGTCAATAATGCATTGATTTTCACTTTGGTTACATGGAAATTATTCCTAAATTATGTGCATGCATTTACTAACCAAAGATTCAAGGATCTGTATGTGCGTGTGTGTGTGTGTGTCTCTATAGGCTATATCTTATATACTTGTGTGCATTAACTTATTGATTTTGTAACACAGAGGGACCAAAGGCAAGGACATCAACACTATCAAGTCCCTGAGGGTTCTCCGAGTGCTCCGGCCTCTGAAGACCATCAAAAGGCTACCTAAACTCAAGGTACTGTACAAGGCACTTATGCTGTGTTCGATCCATATTGTACTCTTCTTTATCTTCTCTTTGCGTCGAAGAGCAGTTCTTCGAAAGCGAAAGCTAATCAGTTCTCTTCAGCTGGAGGCGTAATACGCATTAGACTTTAGAGCTCTTTCAGCGTAATCATTCAGAGGCGTGTAGTCTCATGAGAAAAGCGGATGAATTAGAAATCGTTAACGGTAATATCATGTAATTCACTTGTCAATTCTGTGCTCAGATACTCCAAACCAGCCCTTATCTCTGCCTTACGAAAGATAATTAATCAAATCTGACAAAGGCATACAGTCAAACACAATGTCCTGGCAGAATTATCAGAGACTATATATCACACATCTCAGATAATTAAAGGTAAAAGGTGAGTAGTGGTGTTGGTGGATGTCTCTTCTTTACAAAATGAAATATGATCATACAGAAAATAGCATGTTCGACACGCAGTGTTGCCTTGACAGTACAGAGGCAGGACATGTATTTTAAGCCTAAAAAAAGATTATACTGTATTGTGGGCAGAGCTTTTTAATAAGCAACTGTCTTTTGTTTGGATGGATGGAAGACAGTGGCTTTCAACAATCGCAAACTAGTCACTAACGAATAGCCACTAATTAATTCAGTGATTTTTTTGCTGTTGTCGATACAAGTTTTATAGTAATGCGCTCATTTTAATACTATCATCATTAACCCTCTACTGCATGAATTATTTATTATTTTTTATGGATTTTTATTACTTACTTTTATTAATTAGTTCAAGAAATAAAAATATACTTCAAAATTAAAAAAAAAAAAAAAATTAGGGGGTAGTTTGTAAATTGTTGCCATATGGCAACAATGTGCAGTAAAGGGTTAAAATGTTTCTATAGCAAAAATAATAATAATAATAATAATTCTATAACAATAACTTACACAGGGGCCTGTATGACACATAAATGTTTTTTTTTTTTAATGTGTGGTTGTTCATATGATGATGTTTTCTGTGAGGAGACGATTCTTTAGCGTTTTTAGACGGAGTCTCCAGTGTCACAGCTTTGTAACGGTCAATTGTAGAAAAATTGCTGTGGTACAAAAGGAATAAAACAGTCCAGATCGTGCAGTTATTGGAAAATAATCAACTTCAGGGTAGTAAGAGTAAAGCCACACCATAATGGGCTGCATCACACTATTGTGACTTTGATTATTTCCCTATAACAGCATGACTCGTATTTTACTCCTTAGTTGCCATAGAAATTGTGGATTGGTTTAGTCATTAGACACATTAATGAGGCATGTTGAAATAAACAAACTGTTGAATATCAGGAGGGATGCAAACTTTTAAACATGATAATAAATCCAATAAACACTCCTATTTAATTGCTGTAATATGTAGTCCATGCTAAAGTGAAGATTGATGTCTATGTTACAGATAACCTGTAAATCATTTTATTTCACATAGAAACCAAGGGGGATGAAAAATTTTGTGTTGGCGCGTGTGTGTGTGTGTGTATGTGTGTGTGTGTGTGCGTACACTTCTTCAGGCGGTGTTTGACTGTGTGGTGAACTCTCTGAAGAACGTGCTCAACATCCTCATTGTCTACATCCTCTTCATGTTCATCTTTGCTGTTATCGCCGTGCAGCTCTTCAAGGGAAAGTTCTTCTACTGCACAGACGAATCCAAAGCTCTTGAGAAGGAATGCAGGTGTGGAGTTCGTCCTTCAAACACACACACACACACACACACACACACACACACACACACACACACACACACACACACACACGCACATTCATAACTGCTCTTTTTGTGCTTTCATGAGGTGAATTTTTTTTCTAAATGTTTTGCAGCTCACACATCCTTCATGCCAGGACAAAAATTTGTCTCATTCCATAAGACTTTTCAGTTATTTTAGCCAGTGTACCTTTTCATCTCTGTGCGTCAGGGGGCAGTTTCTGGATTACGATGGAGACAATGTGGAAGCCAAGGCACGTCTATGGAAGAAGTATGATTTTCACTATGACAACGTGCTGTGGGCTTTCCTCACCCTCTTCACCGTTTCTACAGGAGAGGGCTGGCCTATGTGAGTACACCAATGTCATATGCCCTGAAGGTCCACTTTGTTATCAACATTTTCATGGCTTTGACAAGCTTGTAATAGCGTAGTGTGTATTGTACTTTATTATATCCCAGTTACTCACCCAAACCCTTACAGCATTCCATTAACCACCATTCATATCATAACCCAGAGATTTGTGATACCTCGGGGGATTCTCTATGTGAGGTCATATGTGAGGTAATGGATGATGTATATTGTATGTATAGTCAGGTCCAGAGATCTGAGCCCACTAGTGAAAATGCTTCTATTTTTGATTCTTTTCTCATTTTTAATCCTTTTTTTTTTCATTGCAAATGATCTTACCAGCAATAACTTGAGTGAAAACTTAGGAATATTTACTGTACATGGACATTTCAGTATTTCTTAGTATTAGGTATGTCCACCTTTTTAATGTCAGTGTGTAGTTGAGTTGGCATGGACTCCACACGTTTGGACCACGCTTCGATGGAAGTGCTAATGCTTGAGGAAAATGTGACCTTTTGTACAATGGGCTTAGCATGCTCAATATCACAAATTTGCTTCAATTATAATAGTTACCTAGAAATAATGCAAAATCCTGAATAGTGAATATTGAATATATTCAAGATATTGAACATTTCCTTTCTTTTTTTTTTTAGTTAAAAAAACTTTCTGTCCATTTCCAGTTGGCCTCAGACTTTTGGACCCCACTGTACATGAAATATCTCTACTAAAGCGTGACACTGTATTTGAGCTGATATACAGTATATACACTGATGTTAATCAAGCAGCCATTTGCTTTGCACTTAGAATTCTTTTCCATGGTATTTTTTTTCGTCTCTTTTTCACGGTTGTCCTACATTCTTCTACTCATTCGGTTTTCTTCTCCGTCACCATTTATCTTTCCCATCTCATTTCATGTTATTCTTTTGCTTCAGTTCACATTTTCTCACTCACTTTAAATCCACTTTAAAAATATTTCATGCTTGAAATATTGAACGAACTGATACAACCAATCTGAAAAAAACCCTATAATCCCCCAGGCGTGTTAATCCATCTGCACTCGCTTAGAGATATGTTAATGCAGATTAAAGATCCGAGTCTGGCACTCCAATGTGCCAGAGTATTAGCTTGTTTGTTTTTCATACAGCAGGCAGCACTATATTAAAGTCTGTATTATTTTATACCACAGCACTGTCGAATTCTTGATTCTGATTGGTCAGTAACGTCAGCTCCAAGATTATATTAATCTGCTCATTCTAATGTATGTTGGTGTATGCTGTGCACAAATAGATTGAAAAATGTGTGTAATTATTGATATGGTTTTATGGAAGGAGTTTCTTTAACATTTATAGAAGGATTCTCCAGTTCCACTGCTTTGTAACTGTTTTAAATTCACTGACTCCAGTTTTTTATATGATCCTCTGTTATGGCTTGTACCAGCCAATCAGTTATCTGTCTAATTTATTTACCTCAAGGCAGCTAATCATATCATCACATGTATATTCATATCAAAACAGATTTTCATGAGTTCATGGCGCTAGCAAAAGTGCTAATGTTAAGAGACACTATGAAAAAACATAACCTTATGACACTTTTCTTATGTCTATGAAGACATGGTTTGACAAGGTTGGAATGGAAGAACTTGAGTGTCCTGCACAGATCCCTGACCTCAACCCCAATGAACATGTTTGGGATGATTTGGAGCACTGACTGTACCCCAGGCCTCCTCCCCCAACATCAATGGCTGACCTCACTAATGCTCTTGTGGCTGAATGAGCACAAATCCCCACAGCCACGCTCCAAAGTAATAATTATAAGAAGAAGCAGCAGAAGCCTTTATTTATCACATGTACATTACAGCCAGTGAAATTCTTTTCTTCGCATGTCCCAGTTTGTTAGGAAGCTGGGGTCAGAGTGCAGGGTCAGCCATGATACAGCGCCCCTGGAGCCGAGATGGTTAAGGGTCTTGCTCAAGGGCCCAACATTGGCAGTTTGGTGGTGCTGGGGCTTGAACCCCCACCCTTCTGATTAGTAACCCAGACCCTTAAGCACTGAGCCACCACTGCCTAAAATCTAGTGGAAAGCCTTCTCATAAACGTGGATGTTATTATAACAGCAAAGGGGGACTAAATCTCGAATGGGATGTTCAAAAAACACAAATGGGTGTAACAGTCAGGTGTGCACATACTTTTGGCCATATAGTGTAACTTACAACTGTTTCTAAAGGAATCCGGACACTCATTAAGCACTGGAACCCTTGCATTGAATGAAATAGAGATTATAAAGAAAAATAGTATACTTTTTAGTATACTTTGGTGACCCCTATTTGCAATAAACAATGCAAAATGAATAAAATAATTTCAACTGGTGTGATTATGGGATATACTGCATGAGAGTGAGTCAAATTTTCATTCACCACAACCTTTGAAACTATATTCATTCTGACTTAACCCCTTTTTCCAGTTACTCCATTCTTTGTACAATCTGTCTCACCGACATGAACTGACATCGCAATCTTTGTTTATTGCCCAAACTACTTTTTGTGTATGCAGGGTGCTGAAACACTCTGTAGATGCCACTTATGAAGACCAAGGGCCAAGCCCAGGCTACCGCATGGAGACGTCCATCTTTTATGTTGTCTACTTTGTGGTCTTCCCATTTTTCTTCGTCAACATTTTCGTAGCCTTGATCATCATCACGTTCCAGGAGCAAGGGGACAAAGCCATGTCTGAGTGCAGCTTGGAGAAGAATGAGGTACAAGGCACAGTCCCACACATTGGTAGTCCCACACATTGGTATGTGATTGTAATGGCAGTGTCTGTCTGCTGTGTGCTCACATTGAAGTGATTTATCTTCAGTGTGATAGACCTTTAGAGCTTTTCTATCCCAAGTGAGAGCAGGGGCAACACACCTGTCCGACCATATCCCTTCTACCTGAACACTGATTTCCACAGACTATATTTCCTCTCTTTTTTGTTATCTCTTCCTGATTCATTCTTTTATCTTCCCCTGTTTCCTTCTATCCCTTCACTACATCCCCTTAGCAGAGTTTTTTTTTCAGCTCTGGATGAATTGGCTTATTATCAGAAACGCCATTAGCCTGTAGTATTAGCTGTTTAAACATGCTCTAAGAGGTTTCTCTGTTGGGACACTAGTTTGATGTTTGCTTTCTGTCTCTCACACTTTGATTAGTTTTGATTCCGAGCGCTCTAGGGACATTGAGCCGCTTCTCTGATAATTAAACAGTGTTAGATCAAGAGCCGATGTCGAAAATGATGCTGAATCCTAGTGCACTCATGAAGCTGCTCTTAATGAGGAGGCTTGCTCAAGTGCCTTTAAGGCTTTGTGATAAAAAGATTAAGGCCGGTTTTGTTTTCTTAACCACAGCGGGCGTGCATTGACTTCGCCATTAATGCCAAGCCCCTGACTCGCTACATGCCCCAAGATAAGCAGTCCTTCCAGTACAAGATGTGGAAGTTTGTGGTTTCAACGCCGTTTGAATATTCCATCCTGACTATGATTGCAATCAATACTGTGGTTCTTATGATGAAGGTAAGTGAATGTCTTCTCTCCTATACACTACCTAAAATTGTAGTTACCATCCTTATCTGTACAGTTAGAGCTGAACCCTTTAACCATATGCTTTTTAGTACTAACCAAATCACGTTGCCAAGCTCATTCATTAATTATTGATAGTGCAGTACATCAAGTATTGCATCAAGGATCAATCTAGAAGGGTTTTTTTTTTTTAATCTAAACTAAGTAAAAGTTTTAAAGCCTCTGCCAACATGGTTTAAAGTGTTAAAAATCTGTGAGATATTAATTAAGGAATAAAAGACGGCAGGTTGTACTGTTATCATTTTTTCCAATAACAGCACATCTGCTTTATTTCACGTATACTACTCTTGTACCATAGCACTTTGGCAACAGTTACAATGACTAGAATGACTTATGGTACATTTTATCCATTTGTAGTTACAGTGAGGGGAATGAAGTATTCAGACACTTTTGTTACTGCTATTTAATATCCTTCCAGCACATATGTCCACTTCCAATTTACACACATATTGTCTTTTGAATTTGTAATTGTAAATATGAACAAAAAAGGATGTTTTCTTAAGGATAAGCAGATATATGTTTCAAAAAATATTGAAAGGGAAGAAGTACCCGAAACACCTGCTGATTTATGCAGTTTTCCAATTATTCCAATCATGTGGCAGCAGCACAATGCAGACACTGCTCAAGAACTTCAGTTAATGTTCACAACAAACATCAACATGGGGAAAAAGTGTGATTTCTCTGACCTTAACTGTGGCAATTGGTTGTTGGTGCCAGAAGGGCAGGATTGAGTATTTCTTACATTTATCTTATTTATACAACTGAGCTGTTGACAGTTAAGGGCCTTGCCCAAGGGCCCACCAGTGGCAGCTTGGCAGTGCTGGGGATTGAACTTGTGACCTTCCAATCAGTAGCCCAACATCCTAACCACTGAGCTAAAGCTACCACTGCCCCATGTCCCAATGATTGGGATGATTTCACACAACAAGTGGCGAAATCATGGTGAGGTTCCTAACAATCAGGAAGCAGCTTCCTGAAATTCTCAGAGACAACATTATTAAACAAAATTTAAAAAAGCTACAGAGCCATACATAGCAAATACCTTAAACAACCCTGTCAGTACTATTAATCCGATAATGGAAAGTTTATGGAACCACAACTAATTGTCCCTGGACAGGTGTGCCGTGTAAGATTTCACAACACGGTCTCAGACTAATGGTAAGGAAGGTAAAGGAGAAGCCAGCAGTCACTCAGAAAGAGTTGCAGGACGACCTGAAAGCAGTTCCAGCTGTTTTTCTCCATACTGAAGACTTTCCTGTGACAGAAAACCTAGTTACAGAGCTTTACCTCTGATTGTTACAAAGCGTGAATACTGGAGACTCCTTCCAAAAATGGACACTTCCTCACAGAAGACTTCACCATATCAACAATTAAAGACATTTTTTTAAAAAAATGTGTAATGTCCACCATACAAGTCCCTATGTAAGTTGTTACTTAGAACCATATTTCATTGAGTGCATTAATATAAACCTTGCAGCTAGAACTACTGTCAGAGCTTCTTTAAAAAAAATTATTCAGCACTTCAGGTCAAGCATTGAAGAGCACTGTCGTTAACGTCCCGATGTTCACAGAGCGCAACCCTTTGACCATATGCTTTGTTTCTACTAATCTAGTCATGTTGCCAAGCTCATTCATTAATTATTGACAGCACAGTACAGTACAGCGCAGTGCAGTTTATACACTGGAACACTTTTTGTCCATTCCTCTAGCAGTTAAAAAAATGGGAAAGGAGAGATGAAATCCAAGTATTGACCTGAAAGGGTTTTTAGCTCATTTATTTGTGTATTCTTGCATTTAATAGAAACTGTCTTTAAAGCCTCTGCCAACATTAAGTGTTAAAAAATTTGTGAAATATGAAATATGCATTAATCAATAGCAGAATCAAGTGTACATATATTCAT
This sequence comes from Pangasius macronema, assembly GCA_037577455.1. Lineage (NCBI taxonomy): Eukaryota > Metazoa > Chordata > Actinopteri > Siluriformes > Pangasiidae > Pangasius > Pangasius macronema. The sequence goes on along the minus strand of CM074959.1, from coordinate 18,671,979 downwards.
ACATCCAGGTTACAGCTACTGGGATAGTTTGGTAGAATTTTGATCACAGGTACAGTTGGGCTGAAGTCATTTTTCTTTCTTTGGCTTTCTCAATTGAAAAGACCAACAATGCTTTTCCTTTTGGAGTCCATAGTAAGTTCAGCACAGAAGTGGTAGATATCAGCATGAAGCTAATAATGAAAATATTTGGCAATGGCAATGTATTACTTTTAAAACTTACAAGCACAAGGCAGTTCAGTTAGAACCAGGCAGACTGTCTTGATGTTTATTACTCAGTTGTTTGCTTGGAGAAATGCTCAATTGTCTTCTATTATTTATGTCTATTATTTATGCTGGGGCATTTATACATCTGCAGAGAGGCTATGTATTTTAATAGGTTCCTAAAATGAATAATGAATTGCTAATACACAGAAAGAAGACTATTCATACATCAAGAAAATGACATCTCATTATGTTTTATATTAGGAGCTTAATACATCTCATTATTTCCTAGTTAAAATGTAATGCTATAAATATCATGCTATAAATATACAATATTAGGTTTTTAAAAAATCCCATTTTACAGCATAACTTATGGCAAACCAAGTAAACCAGTCTTTCTGTGTTGATGTGTGAGATGGCTGCTGTCATTGCTTTGTTGCTTTCAGTTCAGTACTGCTTCGAAGACTTATGAGGAAATGCTGAAGTGGCTGAACATCATCTTCACTGCCCTCTTCACCCTGGAATGTATCCTGAAAATCATCGCTTTTGGTCCGCTGGTGAGAAACACTCGAGCACACACAGTTCAGTGCCTGGATTTTGGTCAGTTTTACTCCTCACACATCAGCAGTACAATAATTACTGCTAAAAAGACATCAGAGGTTCAGGCATGGAACTCATTTAGACATCAGGGCTGCATTCAGAGTTCAGTTACATGGGGGTTAAATACAGAAATTCAGTATTCAGCATTCAGACCTCAGATGTAACTACAGACTTAAGTGGGATTCAGACAGTTGCATGGAAGTGGAGGTTGCCAAATTGGACCTTTGGACATTCGACCTTGAAAAATATGTATTCCTGATGTAAATATACTACAAAAAACATGGAAGGCCATTTGAGGCCAATGTTAAATACATAAATATGGCACTATTAATTAATATAAATTATATAATGAGCTGTAAGTGTAGCAGATGAGTGCTTGGTCAGCTTAACCTTCAAACTGTAGGCAGGAGAGCACATGAAATTAATAATTCAAACATTGCTATTATTTTATTAATTTGACTGAAAATAACTAATTAAAAGTGTGATTAAAAATTAAATATAGAATTAAAAATAGCCTAAATCATGTGCATACGGTAGGATTTCATGACTGTTATTTTGTATAAGTTGTGAGCACAATCAACTCATAAAAAAATAACATGCAAATAATAGGATGTGCTGGCTCAAGTGCTATTTTATTCAAATGTGCTGGATCAAGTGTTGTTTTATTCAGCAGTGAGGGTGGATGCCATATGGTTAAATCAAATTACTATGCATAAATATTGATGTAACTTTTAACCTGAAGTCACCAACTCTGAATACAGCCCCTTGATGTTTAAATTTCGCTGGTGTTGATGTTGGCTAATTAGAGGAGTTAGCTAAGAAGAAGGGATTTTGGTGAAAGCATATGAACTGCACAATGATGATGGATAGGCAGGGGCACTAATAGTGGCACATAAATCTGTGTTCTCAGTGCCTGCAGCAGCAGGGCCTGTCTCAAGCTCCATTTCCATTTAGTAGCCTCATTTATTAAATGACTCTGGCCCCTGCATGATGCTCTTACCTCCACCTGTTCTGAGCTGGCGGCAGATGGCGTGGCCTCGCTGCTGTTGTTCTAAGCCCTCTGCTGCCAGTACTCGACAAATCACTGTGGCATTCAGAAGAGACGTCCAGACATGACAGCGTCTCCTGACTGATCAGCCTGTCATGGATGATCCAATGTGTGATAGGTTATACTGTATGTGTGTGTGGCTTGACCTCCATTGAAAACATTATTTTCAGGGATTGGTTGTGTATTGATTTTGAATTTTTACTACTACAGTAACAAATTCTCTTTCTCCCATTTCTCTGATCCTCTCTTAAATTGCATCCAGAACTATCTGAGAGAAGCCTGGAACATATTCGACTTTGTAACAGTACTGGGCAATATCACTGACATCCTGTTTACTGAAATTAAGGTAAGCAGTTGAGACGGTCATCTCTGTACAGGTTTACTTATGGAGAACAGGATCATATATAGTATAGTGATGGTGCGTTTCTGTATGGGCTTTCCGTGTTTTGTTTTGTCTGTGTGTTTGTGTGTCTGCACTTTTCTCTTTCTCACTGTGGAATAATGAGAGTAAGATAAAGACCGAGAAGGCAAGATGGAAGAACATGCTCACAAAAACATCAAACCCCACACAAGAGCAAAGTTCCTTTCAAGTTGATTTGATTAGCACTTTTAACATTAGGTATTGTCACAAAGCAGTTTTAGATTTCCTTGCCAGAGCTGACAATGGCAAGGAAAAACCCCCTGAGATGACATAAGGAAGAAACCCATACTCTCCTGGTTGAAACCAGAGAGTGGTATAATCAATCATTAGAGTATACAGGTGTAAAGACAACCAGTAGTAAGTGAAGTCCTAGAATGAGAACAGGTCAGTCATTATGAGTACAGTAGCAGCTCTTAGGTCCAAGTCTACAGTATCTAGGAGAGATTATCCACTGAAGCAAGGCTGAGACTTGGGGCTCTGTTTTTGAGCACCCAACAAACCCTGAACTGCAATTTCACCTCTGAATCATAACAAATCAACTTCCATATAATTATTGAGACTTACATTTTAAAAAAAGGCCTGTAGCGTAATCCCTATTTCAAGTCTCATTTTACTCACGTGTTCATTCGGCAAACTTCGAAGAGAAGATTCATCCGATGAAGCTCTGCAGTGCACACATCTCCCCAATGAGTGCTGACAGTCGAGTCTCAGTGTGTCTGAGTAGGCTCTCGCCCCTCCTAATGATTTCACTGTCACTCTGTTTCCATGCTAAATCTCTGTTGGCACCTGTCCCCTTCTCTCCCAAATGGACTTCACAGACGGTAAGTGGCTTTATTTGTCCTGCTCTGCTTCTGTCCATCTGTCCTGCCTGTTTATATATATGTGGATAATCACCTATTTGCTCTGTTTGATTTTAAGATACAGTGCCAACACTGCAAAAAAGAAAAAAAAGCTTAGCAAGTTGAAATGAATAATATTTTACATTTATCTAGTATTTCCTGTTATAAGCCTACAATAAACCAAATGATTATTAAACCTATTCTAGACATTTTACCAAATTAAAGCTTGACATATTCTTGTTCTTTTGGCAAATAATTTTGCTAATTCTAAGCATTTATTTGTAGAAAGATGTCAAATTATCTATAGATAATTTAGAATATATATATAGAATATAGTTATCCTTGTAAATTCCGAATTTTACTCATCTTTACAGATCTATATCCAAATTATTAGAATATAAACCACATAACATGTTTTAAAATAGGGAATACTAGACAAATCTGATGCTAAATGCAAGATATATTCACTTGCTAAGATGCCATTTTTTTGCAGTGAATTTGGGGTTTTGGGGTATTGTTTATCAATGTGCATGATTAAAGCTTAAACTTCACTAAACAATTATATATTTTATTAAAACTTTATTATTCAGAGTTGATGACTCAATAGGTAGATTTTTATGTGGGGAAAGTTACACATATTCAGAATCAGGTTACGCACATGCTTAAGTCGATTTTATAGGCATGATATTCGTATTATGCAGGAAAAAATGTGCACTTTAAAGGGAGATTGATATTAATCAGGAGTGTCATGTTTGTGTGTATTTAATAATGGCCTTGAAAGGCAGCTTGGCCTACTGTATTTAGATTGCATTAAACTTAAAGACAGTGGTGCTGGAAACGAGTAGCGATTATGGTCATAACGCTTCTTTATACACGAATTCAGTCTCCAGTCTTAGTACGCAATGACGGGGGTCCACCACCACCACCCACACACACACACACACACACACACACACACACACATATGCAAATCCCACGCAAGAACTCAAGTCTGTCGTTATGACGGAGGTCTGAATACCACTGTGCGCATGTTTCAGTATTAAAGCCTTACTACACAGTTGCAAAAGATAACCTAGCAAGCATAGCCTATGCTTCTAAGTCCATAATTTGTTAGGCTTGTACAACAAGGGTTGAACAATTCAGATTCTTCATGCATGCATTGTTGTGTTTATTTCTGCTTGACTAGCATAGTAGAATAGGAGTTTGTACAGAGGCATGTCGATCAAGCATGTTTGTTATAATACAAGGTCACGCCCACATGGACATTTGCAAATCTGAAATTAAATAACTCTTTTGGAAAAATCTGGAAAGTGCTACAAATCCTAAAGCATATTATTTTATAAATCCTATGTTTATTTCAGCATATATTTATTTCATAAATCAATGAAGACTAAGATTCATCAATTAAAACAAGGAATCAGGTTTGCTCTTTACTTGGTTAGAATGAAAACCCAATCCTATCCAAATACACTATATGGCCAAAAATATGTGGACACTAGACCAATTTAAACTACTGTAACCTTTACCTTGCACTAAAATTATAGGAGCACGCAGCATCCACAAGAAAACTATTCCTAAAATATGCACTTTTACTTTCAGTGCAGGTTAATTTTCTATTTAGTAATCACTTAG
>CM074959.1:18642630-18657689 GCA_037577455.1 Pangasius macronema | reverse complement strand
TCTCTAAATTTTGCTTTCAGAATCAAATCAGAGTCCTCGCAACCAGCACAATACACACTCAGTCAGCACGTGTTAAGCTTTTTGCCTTGTCACATCTTTCGCACGTGATCTTGATTCAATGTACATGTATCTGCAGCGCTTGGTGAGGATGAACATGCCCATTGCTGATGACAACACAGTCCACTTCACGTCCACGCTGATGGCTCTCATACGCACAGCCCTGGATATCAAACTGGCATCAGGTGCGTGCTCATTTCATGGCTGTTCCGCTCAGCTATGGTGCATCTCTGCTTTTACCGGCCCCTCTGACATTTTACTTCCATACCCTCTTCTGTTCAAGGTCACATTTCTAGTCTCACTGATGACCCCGATTTTTACTTGGATTGATTGATCCCTCATGTAGTAAATGAAAATCATGAACAGTAAGGACACGGTACTTTAGCGTTATTATTGCTCTTGTCTTTCAGGTGTTCTTGCCCAGACTCTCTGTGATGCTGACTTGAGGAGGGAAATCAATAAAGTATGGCCCAGCCTGTCATCAAAAACTGTCGACTTGCTGGTAACACCTCATAAACGTAAGCTCTGCCCCTTTGCATTCTGGGAAAGTGACTGCATTGACATTACACAAATGAGATACGATAACGTAACCGGGAATATGCATGGCTGCTCTGTAATGCATGTAATGTAGTGTGCGATTTTCAAAACGAATAAAAGATATACAGTAGATTTGTGTACATTTGCTGCCCTCTACTGGCAGTTAGTGCTAAGTCTTAGGATACTTGTCCCTGATTTTCTTTTCTGATTGCACTAACAAGCTTGCTTTTTACATCTTGTGAATTGTGCGTCAGACCCGTTTGACATATTTGTAAACAAATATACGTCGTTGTTAAAATAACCGAAGTTGATAAAACAAAAGCTTGTGTGTAGGGGTGGAACCAAGTACAAATACATAATTCGGAGTGAACAACTAATGTGTTATAAACAGATACAGATACAAATATGAGGTGCTTTTTTTTTTAAAGCTTGCTAGGAAGAATCGTAACATGTTCATAACATGTTATAATGCATTCTTAAAACATTTTACACACATATACTGATATACAGCAATGAATTAGACTTTTTAGCAATGCTTCTAATACCTTATAATTTGTTAATGCAGATATTGTGTAGTGTTTGTAACACATTATAACACTAATAGCCAATTTCAGATGTGCATTGAGACAGTCATACGAGTGGGAGGTTTTCATTTCATGCAGGCGTGGACAAGCAGTTAGACAGGAGACTCCCGAGGCAACGCTGTGCGATTACATTTACGAGCAGTGGTTATTAAAACCGATGATCAAACAAATCTAAAATCCCTTATCTTGGTAGATTAAATCAATGTAGCGTCCGTCCATGTTTAAAACAATAATAACTGTATGAGTGCATGAATAACTGCATTTAAAAAGAAAACAGTCCCATGCACATCTGTATTTGAGACCAATTATGTCTCTAAGTCTTAAATACAGGTACAGATTCAGATATTTGGAGCACTAACAAGATTAAGATACAGATAGCGGCATTGCATCACGCCTATATAGTCTTAACTGCTATTGAATGAGGTTAATTAACCAAGCAGAAGCATGCCACGCCTCACATCGCAACTTCTGTGTATATCAGATAACGAGTTGACGGTTGGGAAAGTGTATGCTGCGCTGATGATCTTTGATTACTACAAGCAGAACCGGGCCAAAAGACTCCAGGAGCAGCAGCCCACTTCAGGAGCACTGGTACTCTTCCAGCCACCTCTGTACAACACACACGATTTATCCATGTGACTCTTTCGTTATTATATACAACTGTTTTTAAGAAAAATGGCGAAGCGAATAGCTTTAAATTACAATTAAGGGAACTGAGGCCTGCACTGTCCTGTGAGATTTAATTTAATGGATTTTTATTATGGATGATCAGGGATCATAATGCTTTATAATTATCTTTCTCATTGTTTGACCTCCTAATAGTGTTGAGCAGTATTAAAGCAGATGTCTTTCCTACCTTGCAGAGTAAAATGGGGTCTCTGTTCAAGCCCATGCTACCCCTCATCCACATACACGACCAAGAGCCATCAATCAAGAGTGCCAAACTGCCACCTCCTTCTCACACTGATTCATCTCCACAACCAGAGTTCCCTCCCACAACCCCTCTCTTGACCAATGGGGAGCCAGTGTGAGTATCTTCTGCATCTCAAGCATGCTTGGCTTCATGACTGTTCTTTATTATTCATTTTAAGGTTAGGAATTTTGAATAACTATATTCATAGAATGTGGCATAACAATTAGTGTACTTTCTATGTGTGTATGCTTTGACATGTGTGATCACAGAAAAAGCAGTACCATGAAGAATTCTCCTTCACGTCTCTACGAAGTCTTCCCTTCCTTAAGGCAAGTAAGTCTTCTACACGGTTTTTGACTTAGAGTCCATAACCTCATGTTTAATCAGTATAACCAGCTCCCAACTTTTGTGGCTTACCAGCATTCTGGTACATAGCTTTCTGTAGCCCCATTGAAGACCATTCTACCTGATTCTAACCCATAATAACCTGTAATATACTGTTATAGCCCTTTATAGCAAGACTGTAGTCCATTGATCCTTATAGCCCACTCTAACCCACTGTAAACCCCTTATATCCCATTGTATCCTACTATAACCAAGCATACAATTACAATTATAACACAATAAGTACAATTATACCCCTATGTAACCCCACTGTCCGGGTAATATGATATCGAGTGAGATATGGACACGTGACATTCGGGTTTGCAGATATCGTAATGACATCGAAGACACAAGTCTCTACTAAAGCACTATCTCTTCTGAGAATCAAAAAACAAAAGCCAAAATGGCATTTGTTGATTACTCGAGCAAGCACATCACCCATTTACGTCTTTGTCAAACCATAGTGATGTGTATATCTCTGTATTGTGTGTGTTGTGATGCATGTGTACTTGTCTATGCATATGTTTGTGTGCACTGTGTGGCTCTTACAGGAATTAGTAGAGATGACGGATATGGAGAATAATTCTGATGTAGGGGGCTTCTCCACACTGGAGGGCCATGGGAGGGCAGCATCAATGCCCAGACTTAGTGCAGGCTTCCAGGTAAGCCTCTCATTGTTTCATTCTCATTGATTACTCAATCTGTGAGCATTAATAGTTTTTTTTTAAAGACAGTGATTTTCAAAAAGGGGCTTTATTATGGAAAGCATGTGTCTATTTCCTTATGCTCCTTCTTTTTTTTGCACTTGACACTTGTAGTTACGACAAGTAGTCAACCCTTCTATGATGTTTGGATTAGATTGGATATGATGGATGGATGGATAGAGAGATGGATGGGTGGATAGATGGACAGACAGTTGAATGAATGGCTGCATGGATAAGTAAAATACAGCAGTGTCAACATCCACAGCTTAAATGTAGCATTTATGATTTTTATTCCTAGAGCAACATGGGGGCCACCTGCAAACTACACTTTTCTGCTTTTTCAGATAAAGAACCAATATAAACCAAGTGGGTGCATCTCTTTGGTTGCGAATAAATAGAGAAGTAACTAAGAGTCAGATTTTTTGCCTCTCTGTTTTCTTACACTTATTGGCATCTGGAGGAATTAAAAAGAGCCATCTCATCCACTGACATACTCTAAGGTTTTTGTGGTAATATTGTTTTCTCTCTTTGTCTGCTATAATTTTCTTGTTAGCAATGCCGATTTTTTTTTTGGCAAATGAAAGAATAAAAGTCTTGTAGTGCTGGATTAAATGCTCCACACACATATATAAATCTTTTACTGTAAACAGACTCTCGTGATTAGTTTTGTGTATCTTTCCTTCTATGAAACATAGATTTAAAGAAACCAAAAATTCAATATAATATAATCTAGATTTTAAAAATATTAATTCGTAACGCCTTACCCTCCTGGATGAAGGAAATGACTCTGTTTGTTCGTGTCTCTCGTGTAGGAAAAGTGACCTTCTTCATTATGACTGATCATTTCAGGGAGGCATTTAGTAAAGAAAAACAACAAAACTCCCAGCATGAAAGGAAACTTTTCAATACAGACTGCTGCAGATCTCCATATAGATTCATCACCTGCTAAAAATTCACGTGGCCATATTGTAAAAACAGATTTTTTTAGACTAATTGGTATTTATACATAATAGTAGACATTAGTGTGGCTGTATAGTAACCTAATACATATGTAAGTGTGCTTCTGAGTGACATTTAAATGCACACTCAGTATTTCAGATTATGTTGTTGTACTGGTAGTTAATTACACAAATTCCCCCTTTATGTAATCTATATGTCAGTTGTTTCCATTCTCATCTCCCTTCTGTTGCTTTTCAGTTTTTTCTTGTTACTTTATCTTAACATTTTTAGTAACTATAGAAGACTATTTCTGTCTCTGCTGCTGCCTTCTGTCTCCGTCTTATCATGTGTCATTTGTATTGTGTAATATTGTATTGTGCCTTGTCTGTTCCTGTCTTCTCTTGTCTGTTCATGTCTCAGTGTTTCCCACTTTTCTAACGGCCCACCCTGTCCAGAGCCTTTGTATTCCCTAGACTCTTTTGTTCCTCCTCCTCCTCTTCTGTTCTTTTTCCTCCCCCATACCTCTTTCGACTTGATTAATCCCACTGTAATCATATTGCCAATTTATCTGCCATAGTGTATCTTTTTGTTACTTTCTCTAATATATTGTCCCTTTCTCTCTCGTTATCTATCTCTCTATTCATATTATGATCTTATCTATTATTGAATCATCACATATTATCATCTCTATGCTTCCTCCACTCCTCTGCAGTCTCATTTCTGTACTCCACTGTCACTCTGATGCTGAATGATTCACTGTTGGCTGTGTGTTTTCCCTGCTCTCCTCACCTGTGTGTCTTCCTGTCCTACAGCGGAGCCAGTTGCGCCACACCAGCGGGATATACCTAGCAGTATGTACCAATGTTCCAAGCCCTTCTCTATCTCTACCTTCCCCTTTACTTCTCTCTATTGCTATCTTCTTTTCCTCTCAGTCTCACTCATATCACTTCTGTGTTGGCCTGTGTGTGCTTTGCCCATTCCAGTCCACGCTTTCTTGGCTTGTCCCATACACTGATTCAGACATATAAATAGCCTGGTCATGTCAGAACACATAAAGCTCCAAAAAAATTATTCATAAAGATTCTAGTACATTATAGCCGTAGTATTAACACATAATATACATACCTATGTATTTTGCATTTTGGGGTTAGCTACATTACTTAGTACACATACATCATACACACTCGTAACACCCATATACACATTCATTATATCGTAATACCCAATAATGTAGGCAGTAGTAATGATGCAGTTCTCTCTTCTCACATCTTCAGCTTGCAGTGTCACCAGTTTGAGGGACTTTTACGAGAACCACAAGATCTATTTTATTGACAAGGGCCGATGCAAGTATATATAAGATTAGGGTCCCTCATACCAGTAACCATAGAAAATGACTACTGGGGATGATGTGGGGAGAGGAAGTGCACAGCTATAGAAGGTTTTGTTCCACTAGTGAGTGGAGCACTATTGGATCAGTTTGTCTGTATTACAGTTTCTAAAATTTGAATTGTAAACAATAAACATTTTACAGAACAAAGCTAACTTTTTTCAAAACTCTTCACAGCAAATCTGCTTTCTGTTTGGGTTCAACTGTAACTGTGTTTTTCATGCATACCTTTCTCACTTGAGCAGCACAGTGGTGGAGCAGGTAGCATTGCTACCTCACAACGCCAAGGTCCCCAGTTCAATCCTGTGGTTTTCTTCTGGGTTCTCTGGTTTCTCCCACCTCCCAAAAACATGCCAATAGGTGGATTGTCTACATGTGGAACTTGTATAATGTATATTGTATAAACTTGTACATCATAGTATATTGAACTAAAACAAAACCCTAAAAATTATAAATTATATGGTCACCTGCCATGCAGCCTGGGCGGAATGCGCATTGTACCCCATGAAATCTAGGTTCAACTATCAGAGTCTCATCTTCAGAACCTTGCTGTAGATGTTTCCTACTCCTTTCTCAACTGGAACTACTTTTGCTGCAGTCCTTCTGGCTCTGCCATACCTCTCAATTGAATCAGGAAAGTTCTCCATGAGCATTATTTGGAAAGCCTTCTTCAACTTCACAGCTTCCCTCACATTGGCCTCCACTAGTGCATCATAGGTTTACTGTGATGACTTGCACCAACAGCATTCTGGCCACAGCTTCTTGCAGCTGCCTCTATGATTGAGCATGGCCCAATCAGACTCAATGTCCCTGACATCACTTAGTATAAGGAAGAAGTCCTTTCCAAGGTGGGAGTAAATTTTATCTCACACTGAAGCTTCTGTGAAGAAATCCACATGGACTTCCTGAGTTTACCAGGTAAATCTGGCCAGCACCTTGTGTAACAATTCGAACTTACCACCATCAGTTGATCAGATGACAGCTCTGCCCCTTGCTTTAGCCAAGGGTCCAAAACATATGGCTTAAATTCTGATTAAATTCTAATACAATTGTAATATATATTCTAATACAGTCACAACTCAATCATTAACCTTTGGCCCAAGGTGCTCTGGAACCAATTGTACTTATGAACAACCTTGTGTTTGAACAAAGTGTGTGTTATTGACAATCTGTGGCTTGCACAGAAGTCTAGCAGTTCACTGTTTGGGTTAATACTGGGGAGGCCATTTCTCTCAGTGATACCTCTCCAAGTATCGCCATCATTCCCAACATGACGTCCCCCAGAAACAGTATGGACTAAGTAGGCATCCTCCACCCTCCCTAAGTCAGAATTTCCTTTCTGAGACTTGAAACCCTCTTGTTCACTGGACTGATATGTATTCCCACACCTGCCTGAGGCCAATCTCCTGGTGAAATGCTGGAGTAGAAGAGGGACCACTCCTAATGAAGAAGTTTGATAGTGGGGCCCATACAGTGTGTGGATGTAAGGATAACTATATCTAATTTGTATCTGTCCATCTCAGAAACTAACTCAGACCTTTTCATCACCAGCAAATTGATATTCCATGTTCCCAAAGCCAGTTTCCACTGCAAGGGTCTGGTCTGTCTAAGACTGTCCATCGCATACTGTATGTGCTGGCTGTCTGGCGTTACATTCACCCGGTGATAAGTAGAACGTCAACCACGTATTTACCACGTAGTACTGAGGACCCAATGTGACCACCAGACCAGTGGTCTGTCTACTTGTGGACTACAACCTCGGCCCTGGCTGCAGGAGGGGATCTTGGTAACCCTAATCTGGACACGATATACTTAGTCTTTTTGTACAGTTCATGGGTTTTTTTATGGATTGCTCTGTAGTTGACCTCTCCCCATAGATCTCTTCCCCAAGGTTGACTATACTGGAAGCATTAAGCTCCTAGGTTACATAGCCATGAATTTCAGTAAAGACCCTTCACCAGGACATGGCTTGAGAGCCACAAATAGTTACCATAAAAATAAAATATATCAAATAGTGCATCAAGTGTATGCTACCAATTATTATTGTTTGCTGTGCATTGTGCTGCATTTGATGTGTATTGATTGATTTTGAAAAGTGAACTTGGTAGTAAGTAAAGCTTGTTAGCAAAAAAAGAAAAGCAATAAGCCAACAACCAAATTTTTATCAAGCACTGGATCAGCACTAATAAGAGTGAGTCAGCAAACACTGGTCTTTAGTTGTGCTTGTAAGATGATAATAAGTTTTTAACACAAAGCTTTTAAAACTAGTCTTTTGGCAGATGAATAACTGAATAAAGCTTACAGACCTGTTATTCAGATGTGCATTTCAGTTCTACATTAAAAGACATACTTTATAGCACAGCAGCAGTTCTTCTTTGTGCTATTGTCACTGCTTGGCTTTGGATACGTTCTTATAACTGTGATGGTTAAGAAGCATCTCGATGATTCATTCATACAACCAAAGGGTTTGTATCAGACAGTGATGGTGTTCTTTTCCTGTTCGACAAGATATGTATTTCTGTGTGTGTGTGTTTGTGTGTGTCAACGATAGGCGTGGACTGTCGTTACTTTCACACAAATCGTTTGGTGACCAGAACACTCGACCAAACACTGTAAGACCTTTACAGAATGAGATGACTCTGTTCTAAAGTGTCATTTCATTCAGGTTTCAGAGCTCTCATCCTGACTTTCCTCTTTTGCTTTTCTCCATCTCAAAGCCCATCACAGATGGAAGTCCCATGCGGCGCTCAGCCTCCTCTTTGACTTCTCAGAGAGGAGGGACAGAGTTGAATTTGAGGGATTATGCGTACCTCGCCGGGGGTCGTCGTGTCTGTGTCCTCTTTCTCTCTCTGTCTTACGTAGTTGTAGTAGTAGTAGTAGCGACACATCGCCGCAGAGAGAAGAAGCATAAATCCCTGGACCGAGCTATCAGTGAGGAACAGCCTGGTTCTGTGGGTAAGAAAATGCACACATAAGACATATTTTTTTAACTGAGTCACACACAATTAAGAAAAGCCAAGTGAAATTGAAAGGCATCATATTGTATCGGTATGTCATGGTTCTGTAAATTGAGATGGGTCGTGAGTCAGATACAAACACAGCTTTAATGTGTGACATTTCTGCCCACAGAAATATGTTCATCTACACTGTAGTGATCTAGAAAATGCTTCTATACAGTAATTTAATATGAGTTATGGTTCTCAGCTGTATCTTCTTGGAACATGATGGGAATGTTGTTCTGAAGTGGTACCGGTGGACAGTGAACAGAAACAGCTCCCAAACTTGTGCAAGTATTTCTCAAGACAGGAAGAGAAACTGCTTCAGATAGTGTCAGGAAAAAAATCACTTTGATGCTTTCATTTACTGTTCCACTCATGTTATTCATTTTGTGGATAGGAAGCAGCTGCGTTTGAATCTCATTTAATAATGAAGCAGCATATCTAAGTAATCTGATCTTTTTTAGATCTGGGCAATGAGCCGCGGGATCGAGCGTGTGAACGGGAGAGAGACCGAGGAGCCAGAGTACTCTCCTTTGTGGTGAGTCGGAGCCGGTGACTGTCTTTCGTCGCAATGATGAGGACGCTAGCGATGCCAACCAGAGAGCACTGTCACAGTCAATCACCCGGGCCAAGCAGAGCTACATCACCCGGAGAGCCACAAGAACCCAACAGATTCAAAATGGTACTTACCAAAGGAACTACTTATATTGTTAGAAAAACATTCCATTTATAAAACCAAAAGGTTTTTTTTTTTTTAGGTTTTTAAGTTTATATATTTATTTGTTAACCGAAAGGGTTGTAGATGGAGACTATAAATAAGACACGACATAATAAAGTAAAACGTCCCGCAATTGAGTCGATTGGGCAGCCCGGTGGTCTTCACCTCAGGGTCCAGTACACCATGCCGTGGAAGGAGACAGCTCCCTCAGACACCTCTCACCCCAAGGCCTGCAGTAGCCTTTAAGTCTACCAGCTCGTCCCCTCTGCAGATGGCTGCCACCCGCTCATCTGGGCCAGTCCCCACCTACCTGAGCCGTGGGCAGTCAGAGCACGACGCCCTGCTTGGCATCACTCACCAACCATCTCCTGTGCCTGTGACTCGGATCGGATCTGACCCCAACCTTGGCCCCCTGCAGCGAGACCCCCACCTGTCAGAGGCCGAAGATTTCCACGATGCTTTGAGCACCTACAGCTCAGGACGTTTTACAAGGACAGTCTCTGCTACGCATTCATCCCCTGGGGTGGTGCCATCCATGCTTCAGCAGAGCCGGAGTGGAGTGCCTAACGGGTACCACTTCACCCTGGGCATTAGTGCATCTCTGGGCTCCAGTACCAGGATTTCCCCGAGCTATCAGGATACAGAGAAAGATGACTGGTGCTGACAAAATGGTGACCAATATATGTCTTAAATGTGTCTTTAAAATGTGCAGGATGAGTTTTATCATCTTTGCCTCAAGATAGTCATACATTTGGGTCATGCCTGTGTGAAGATAGAATGGAAGCTTGAGGAGATCTAGAAGACATTATTCATTTTTTCCTGAATGTGGCATGATGATATTCCCTCTTGTCGAGATGGTTCTCTCAGCACAGATCGTGAAAATATGAGTGCCATGATGAATTTGTTAATCCAAGGTGAGCTCTGTCTGCCACTGAAGAGGAGAAATAGTTCGGTTATGTCCTCAGTGCTAGCAAATGCCGCCCTCTGCTCTCTGAAATCATATTATAGGGCTAAACTCGGCAGAGGGGCAGATGGCAGAGAGATACAGCCATGTTTGATTAGAAAGCACAATCTATAATGAAAGTGCAGGACTTCTGCTCATCTATATGGTATTGTTAAGAACCTGCACCTCTCTTTAGTTCTTAAAAAAGGTAATACATCCTTGGTTTTGTCCGAACTTCTTTGTCTTAACAAATTCTTTCCCTGCTGCTGCTTTTTGCTGTTTCTTCCTCTTGCAAGTGGCACAGATAAAATGTTCCTAGTAGCTAAAAAAAAAACTATAAGAGAATTATAAGAAATTTTATAAGAGATTGCAGTAGAGTAAGCATCTTTTCATAGTGTTCCTTTTTGTACCTTGTACATGAAGTGTGTAGCTGGGTGTCCTGTAAGGTCTACTTTTTTTCTTTTTTCTTTTTTTTTTATACTATATTACCCTCAAGTGGTAAAATACCAAGTGCCTAACCTTCGAGGTTAATTACTGTATGGGTGTGATGTATTGTGAGGCATTAAAACCTGAGAAAGACAAATACTGGATACTGTATACTGTAGGTAAAAATGTCACAGATCTTTGTTCCTTATATGTATCATAGCATGTTATGAAGAGAGACATTTATGCTGTTGCACAAAAGAGAGAGTATAAGTGAGATTTTAATAGATGTTTGTGTGAAAGTATTTAAGACACGTGAGCAAGAACTCTGTAAACTCCAGGGGCGATAGCATCAACA
This sequence comes from Pangasius macronema, assembly GCA_037577455.1. NCBI lineage: Eukaryota > Metazoa > Chordata > Actinopteri > Siluriformes > Pangasiidae > Pangasius > Pangasius macronema. The sequence continues at coordinate 18,646,743 of CM074959.1, read as the reverse complement.
ACGTAGCTTTGAGAAGGTACTGTAACTACGAACTAAAGACAATTAAATGACACGTTTTCATTACGTCTGAACTGAATGCATGTTAGGAGTTTCTACACTTGGTGTTGGTGTTGTTGTAACATTGCAGTGTGTGATGTACGTTTTATTTTGCCAAAGAGTACATGGTGAGCTCTTGCCTTTCTAGTATTAGACTGAATTAATTACATGGAGTCAAGAGAAACTTAATACGTTTTGGTAGGCATAATAAATTACATTCCTAATATATATATATTTATATATATATATATATATATATAATTTTCACTTAAGTCATGTACATTTTGATCATACTATCAAAATTAACAAAATTGCTGAACCCTTTCTTAGTAAACAAGGAAGAGGTGGTTCTTTGGTAATATTGGGGGATTTTGATAGCTTCCAAACACTTTATCACTGTTTAATAAGACAAAATGATGTTTATTTGTAAACCACACTTACCAGCCACTTTAATAGGAACACCTGTACATTCATGCCATTTTCCAATCAGCCACTCATGTGACAGGTCCAGAGTTCCATTTAATGTTTACATCAGGTATCACTTTGAGGAAAAAACTTGACCTCCGTGACTTTGACTGTGGTTTGGTTGTTGGTGCTGTATGGGTTTGAATATTTCAGAAACTGCTGATCCCCTGGGATTGTCATGCACAACTGTCTCTAGAATTTACACCGAACAGTTAAAAAATATCCAGTGAGTGACAGTTCTGTATGTGGAAAGGTCTTGTTGATGAGAGAGATAAAAAAGAGAATAGCCTTGTTGACTTGTTCAGACTGACAAAAGGTCTATCGTAACTCAAATACACACTCTTTACACCCGTATCTCAGAATCTCAGAATCCACAACATGGCAAACCATGAGGCCGTTGGGTTACAGCAGCAGAAGACCCCATCATGTTCCACTTCTATCAGCCAAGAACAGGAATCTGAGGCTAAAGTGAGGATATACCAAAACAACCACAAGGTTTTGATTGTTTTGCATTTTGAGAAGCTTTTCTGCTCAGCATAGAACCAGTCTAGCNNNTATTCCCCCATTCTGATGTTTGATGTGAACATTAACTGAATCTCTTGACCTGTATCTGCATGACGTTTTACATTGCACTGCTGCCACATGATTGGCTGATTGGCTGGGTAAGTGCATGAATGAGCAAGTGTTCCTAATAAAGTGGTTGGTGAGTGTAGATGGTATTTCTCGGACAAGCTTCCCGTGTCCTGTAAGTGCAGGGATGAGATGACTGTTGAGAAACAGTACAGCAGGGCTATGCAACAAGGCGACACTTTATAATCGCTCCTCATCCTCTGTAGCTTTATCTCCTAGACTCTACCGATCTGGGACCAAGACAATTCTGTTCAGTTTATACATTAAAGTGATGAATGCTGTACGTGACATGCAGTTTATTGGAAATGCAGTGACGCCAATTAGCTGTTAAAGAAGTGTATAAACAGGACAAATGCATGCCATTGTCCTGTCCTCAAAAGTGAATTTGAATTTGTGTTGTTTGCCTCAGTACAGTCCATAAAGTGTTTTCGTTCTAATTAATAATTGTGATTTAAAGATTTTTTTTTTCTAAACTAATCAACCTCACATTCATCCATATATGACCATGTTTTACCTTCTATTCTGCCTTTCTGAAGGGGAGATGCGATTTGTGCACCTAGTACATCTGTAACTTACTATCTGTAAGCCATTCCTGTGAAAAGTCTACAAATAATTATTATAATCAAACTTTCTGCCAGGTGCCAAATTTAACACAGCACCATTTTCTTGTCCTCATGCTGAACCTTGTTCAGTTGACCTGTGGACATTGCATTATGTTTGCATGTTACAATGACATGTGCATGTACAAATATATGTTTGACATATTTTATGTTTGATTCCTATGAGGGGTTCACTGCCTTTTTATACAGTCTTCAATTTAGAAAAAAAATGTTTGTGGGAGTAAATTAGAGAAACTCATTCTAGACCTTTTGTGTAAAAGAGGTGTTGAACAAAAGAGATAATTATGTTCAGGATATGAAAGCATGGGACTAAACTACAGTTTTTAAGCAGATCAGACACCACCACTGTTCATTGCCTGTCTGCTTATTTACCATTCATTACCATTTTGTACCAAAAAAAAAATAAAAATAAATTAATAAACATTAATAAACATTAATACTTTCCTGAAGAAAAACAAAGAAAGTAACGAAACTCCATTCTGATGTCCATCTTTACTACAGTTATAAAAAAAACAGCTTTTTGGATGACTTACATCAATAACATGTTTTCTCTTAAATTGTAGCAATAAAAATGTCAAAACACAACAGAAGAAAATATATCTCACTGTTTTTGTTCACTTGTGCCCAGCACAAGCTTTGCTTACTTGGCGGCACAATCATGTCATGTCATGCTTGTTTTCCTGTTTTATATATATATATATAATATCAGTAATCAATTGGCAATTGAATGATTGGTGATATATAAACAAATTTTTACTGGGATAAATGGACATCACAGAAGGGAGATCACATAAATAAATAAATAAATAAATAAATAAATATTATTGTAGTCGTTGAATTTGCACATCCTCTTCATGGATAGCTTTGGTGGGAGGGGAAATCTGTCGGACGCGCTGCTCATTGGTCGGAGGTGATGTGGTGGGCGGAGCCGCTCGCGAGCTGATGAGAAGGCGCGCGCTGCGCGAGAACTGGTCGCGTGCCTGAACCAGCGCCGGCTCGGTGAGGGGTGAAACGGTGAAGCACGACCTGAAAATGTAATAACGTAAATTAATTACGTTACATAAAAAAAGTAATTTTGGTAGTAAGGAATGTTTACCTTATTAAAGCTAATTTTGGGTCCGTGTTTCATACAGAACTATTTCAGTACGTATTAAACACCAATTAAAGTAGGCGTTGTGTCAGAAGATGGAGTTGTAAAGCTAGCTAACGTTGCTAAACGCCTTTTTATTTTTAAATCCTCAAATTGTTTATTTTTCCGCTTTTATACACACTCGTTATGGCACTGAAAGCCACATTGTGGGCTGTTTTTGTTTTTTCTTTGGCTAAATGCGTCAATTCGAGTCCAGCTGTCATTTTGCCGACTGAGTGGCCGGAAGTGGAGCTGGGCTCCGGGATGCTGCACACAGGTAAGACCTCTTTCCGGAAATACTCATAAAATACCTGAGCAGCGTTGCTAACTGTTCTCAGGTGAAAGGAGCAGGAGAAAAGTCGCTAGAAGTGGCCCGATGACATTGTGGACTAGTTTGCATATTCATGAATTCGCTGTAAATATTTGCATAGGTAAAGATATCTTTTCTAATATTGGATAAAGAATAACAGTGATCAGTATTGTGTGTTTGATTACTAAATATATAAACGAAAATATTATCATTTCTGTCAAGAATGCAGCAAAAAAAACAAGTCAAGAATATTTTAGCCTGTGCATGTATATAAATGAAACATGCGTATTTTATGGAAATTAATTTAAAAAAAAAACAGATGAAGAAGTGGTAGGGAGGAGTCTGGAAATATATACAAAGGAAACAGTTACGGATAAAATAGCTTGTTTTTATTTCTTGTTAATATCGCCAAGATAAGCATTTGAAATGAAGTTGCTAGGCTCTTTTTTTTTTTTTTTAAATAAAGTCACTAAAGGAGTCTTAAAAGTCACCAAATCTAGTTGGCAACACTCTACTGAGTTTTTATTCCTTAAAGGCATGTTAGAAATCGAATCATGAGATTGTCCTGATTTCATATGAACCCTTTTTATGTGGATGATGTAGTTGGTCATGTGACCAGAGCGAGTCTGCATCTAGAATGTACCTGAGAAAGTTGATGCCATATAAGGAAATGCATAAACCATGTTGTAATAATGATAATTCTGATAATAAGATTGTATAAGATTGACAGTTATATCATTCTCACTGGAGTCGTACACATAAACAGTCAGAGTTGCTGGGTAACAGCAGTCGTGACCTAATGGTCTGAGAGTCGGACTTGTAACCTGAAGGTGAACCTGAAACCCGAGTCGTGGGTTCGAGTCTCGGGTCCGGCAGGGATTGTAGGTGGGGGGAGTGAATGACCAGCGCTCTCTGCCACCCTC
>CM074959.1:18625399-18642622 GCA_037577455.1 Pangasius macronema | reverse complement strand
CACTTGGATGGGTTAAATGCACAGCACAAATTCCGAGTATGGGTCACCACACTTGGCCACAAAGTCACTTCACTTCAGTTTACAACTTACATAAGTAAATGTGAGGGTTTTTTAGAGTAGTTAAAAAAACTGCAAAAATCTGTTTTGGACAAGTTTGGGGTTCATGCCTTTTTTTAATCCATATAAAGCAACTTGTCCCATTCAGATACACTACAAAGGCTCTTTATTTAAAAATGCCCATTAATTATTACACATTATCCGATCATAACTGAACCACCAAAAACCAACCACTCAACCATAAGTAAAGCATTCAGTCGCTTTTTTTTTTGTAACACATGGTGAACAGATCCTGGGTACATTTGCTTCAACATCGTACATCAGGAAACACTGAGTCTTTAATCATGGAATTTAGCTACACAGATTTTATGATACAACAGACAGAAAAATCCTGATGGATTAATCCAGACACTCAGTAAATACCGAATGACTTCATCATATACGATTTAGATTGAACTGCATGAAAACCCTCTTAAAACGCAGCATGATCTTAACCAGTAGACATATAATGGTCCCTGAGGAGTCAAGCCTGATTTATGTGAAGTGGCCACAAATTAATTTAGATTTTTTTTTATCCTGGTTATAGTGCTGCTGTAAAACCGGTCATGTCTACTGAGGGTGAAGTTTTTCTCGAGTTGGTCTATAGAAGAACAATGAAGGTTGGCGTAATGTAAATACACCCTGCTTGCCTCTGAGTGGGTATAAGAAACACTCTCCTTAGCATTTAACACATCATATGTTACTGATGCTGCAGGAGCTTTGCTTTGAAGCATTCAATGACGTACCATGAGTTATATGAAGTACCGTACATTGTATGTATGGATTTAAATTCTATGCATATAATACAAATTAACCTCAGATTTATTCTTTAGGTTAGGTTAGGTTGCAATAATTCCCTGTTGTTTCACCCTTGATATACAGTAAGTGCTTTAGCTTTCTGACAGGCTATATAAAATACACCAGCTGTATTTAGAAATATTTATAGTGTTATTGCAGTTTGCAATCCATAATTGATACATAAATTTGATCAATCTGAAGATATTGGCCAGAGAATATTGTTGTCACATCTCAGGAGCTCAAGAATAGATCAAAAGCATCTGATCCTTTCCACAAAACACATATGTTCATCACATGCTGCACATGTTTTGGTTTGTTCATTAATGACCACATATTAAAGAACAAAAGAAGATAAACATATTTTATTCTGCTCATAAATGTTGGTTCGTTAAAGATTTCTTCAGTTTCTTCAACTTAAAAAAAAAAGTTTCTTTTTTTTAAAAAAAAATGCATTAAAATAAATTTAAATGATTTTTTTCATTTGTAAATGAAAAGTGTTGTGAGGAAAAATCAGTGAGCACGTAGGGATTATTTGTATATTCTCATGAATGGCTCCCAAAATTTGATCATTTTATTGTATTTTTATTATTATAAGATTTTTTCCTTTCTTTTTCCCCACTAGCAGGTGCTGCAACATATCTATTTTTAAAATGAGATTTGTTGCATTATCAGTGAGTCCTGCATGTAAGTCAGGGAGTCAAAAGTGAAACCAAAATGTCTCTGAGGCCCTCTACTGGCTGGCTGCAGTACAAGTTTTAACCCCACCCATTCCCATGTTAGTGGGAAACTTAAAATTATTCCATTTCCACTTTCAAATTATTTGTGGAAATAGTATTCTGTAGTTTCGTCATACTTGCCACTCTGAGTTATGCACTGCTCCATCTTAAATTCTTTAGTAAGCACTTGTGAGAAGTGTGCATTCACACGCCATGTCAATCACCAGTATGGGCATGTGAGAGGCAGACCCACTGTCCACCCGGACATGTATCTACTGTGCATGCTCTGGCTCCAGTTTTCGTAAGATGCCGACTCCCATTTCGACTCAATAAAGGCTTCAAAACGGCACAGTGAATGGACCCGTGCTGTACACTCATATATACAGTCATTGTGTAGTATGCCTATTTACTATTGTTTAACAGAAGGCAAGCTCCTACCCAGCTGTAACCTGACACTGCCACTAGTGAGAATTGCATGTGTATGGCAGAGATCGATTCTGTTATTTTCTGTTCCACCTCACCCAGTCCCATTACAATCCCATATCCAATTCTGTCCCATTCCATTCCATTCTGAAATGGATATGTGAGTACATATACACAGCATTATGTTTGCAAAAAATCAAACCAGTGCACAACAACACAAAAACCACGTACCAACTTCAAAGCATGGTAGAGGGGGTATAATGATAGCTGCTTTACCACCTCAGGGTCTGGACAGCTTGCAATCATTGAGGAAGCAGCGATAATCAAGCGGTTTCAGGTAATTACACAGCACAATGTCGTCATGTATACGATCTAAAGCTCTAAGGCGGTGGCGTCATGCAGCATGACAGTAATCCAAACACAGAAGTAAATGAACAGAGTGGCTCAAAAAAAACAGATGAGTCCCGACCTCAGTCTTGTGATGTGACGCAGACCATTCAAGCAAGACAGCCCAAATTTCTGCATGAACTGAAAGACCTTTGTACAGAGGAATGGGCTAAGAGACGTTCTAACTGCTGTTCAGAGCTGATCAGAAAACACAATGTGTTAGATGGAGGTTGCTGCCATAAAAGGAGTTTTAAGTGCTTTAAGAGTGCTGTGCAATCAAAGAGCGAATTCACAGACTAATACAAACATGTCAAACCATTATATACATTAACATTCCCTATAAAAGTGTTGTTCTATAAAATGTTAATTAGTATATGATTAATATTGTACTCTTAACTTCCTCTTGGAGCAGCTGAGCTATGAAAAACACCACAATAATTTACCCTAAGTAATCATTTAACCGTACATATTGTCAGTAGTGTCAGCAAGTTTCCTGTTTATTAAAGACATGCTAACTGGCTAAATGCTCAGCTCTAGTCTGGGTTAGCTAGACTGTGTTGTTGCACTGTGTTAAAGGATACAGTGAACGAAATCATGGCAGACATGATGTTGATCTAAAAATGTTATGAATTAATTAGCCAGTGACAGTTAATGTTAATTTCAAATTAACATTTCTATTCTTGTCGCTTGCTTGTTCCTAAAAAAAAAATACTGTCCATGTTTGGTTTTTGGCTTTATTTATTTTATTTATTTGTATATAAGTGAAAATTTGAGACAGCTGCACTTTGTTGGCTTGGCCACTTGGACACTGGCCTTGTGCTATTAGTTTCTCTGAGTAGAGACGGACCCTAAATGTTGACAGATGATGAGCTTAACCAAAACCTAGTCTGACTTGTCAGAATTGGCATGTGGCCAAATTGGCTTCAGATGTAAAAGAGAACATTTCCTATTTGGAGCTCTGATATACTTGTTGTAGCATGCACATGTTGTAAATGCTGTACAGATGGCTGTAATAACATGTTGGGGTCCATTTTGTTTCTGTTAGTCCAAACAGTATTGCAGCAACCATAGTAACATCCTGAAAACACCTGTAGTTATTTTGTGTGTCTTATGGTTTGGTGTTGGTCACAGCTGCATGTTTCCAACGCTGTCTCCATTATGTCTGTTTCTGTTTGTTTCTCACTGTTTCATTCACTCTTACTTACTTAAAGAAAGTAAAACAAGTGTACAAAAACCACTTGAAGAGTATTAGTAGTAGTAGTGCCTGAGTGCTGGCACTCAGACAAGGGCAGACCTGTTGTAGAATTTATATAAATAGCACTCTCTGACTATTCAACACCAGCCATCCCACTGGGAAACCTTAAAACTATAATAATATTGTAATTCATCTTATAAAAAAAATGAAGAATGCCAGCTGTGACTGGTATAATGACCCCACTACTCCTGATGACATCATGTTTTTCCGAGGTTGTTAAACACATTTGGACTGTTCACAGTTCACAATGAACCTGTTTCTTCTGGCCCACACTTGGGAATGTTGACCTGCGTGCACCTCTTCTACCCTAACGGTAGCCTGTCGTTGACATCATGACCAAGAATAAATGGACAGAAGTGGTCAAACAGGCCATTCATATTTATTTTTAATGAATTCATATGATTACCCACAATGTGTGGAGCTGCATGTTGAGTTACATCGTAATAAGATAACACTTAACTGTACATTTAAGTCTAAAAAGCTAAACATGTATCAAGAGTGTCACATCAGATTCAGCATGAATATCAGTCACACGAGATTATTCATTATTTCAGTTCCTGACCACATGAATGGAACTTTTTTCCAAATACAAATGTGCACCTATGTTTAGATCTTGGGAAAACCCTTCTCATTGGAAAATTTTGGCATATTATATATACACACTGCTCAGAAAAATTAAAGGAACACTTTTTAATCAGAGTAGTCAATTAAAAGTCAATTAAACCCCTGGGGTATTGATCTGGTCAGTTAAGTAGCAGAGGGGGTTGTTAATCAGTTTCAGCTGCTTTGGTGTTAATGACATTAACAACAGGTGCACTAGATGGGCAACAATGAGACAACCCCCAAAACAGAAGTGGTTTTAGAAGTTTTCTGACTGTTTTTCACTAGTTTTGCATTTGGGTCTTGCCTGTGAACCATGCGCTTGGTCTGAAATTCCTCAAGGTCAGAGCCTTTTTTTCAGGACAGGTTACCCATTTTAAGCTGTTATTTAGCTTCCTTACCCTTTATTTGCCTTTAAGACCCTTCTCCAAAGCATCTATCATATTCACAGCATTAAGATCAGCTGAAGACAGTTGTTAACCTGTTCTATCCATCCTTCCACTCTTCCATTCAGCTACACAATTACTGTTAGATGAAATATAGCCCATGCTGTAGAAACCATTTTGTGGCTGAATGGAAGAGTGGAAGGGTGGATAGAACAGGTTAACAACTATCCTCAGCTGATCTTGATGCCACATTTGAAAAGAAGGCTGTCTGTCTGTAGGTAACCTTTCTTTTAACATTGACTTGCCCAAAGAGAGGTGCAAGTAAGCAAGTGGACGGACTGAGGACGAAGGAAACTATCATAGCCGTAGATAACCCTGTCCTAAAGTGCGTTGCATAAGTATTCACTCCCCTTATTCTTTACCACACTATGTAGTGTTACAACCTGAAATTGAAATCAACTTTATTGGGATTATACAGTATGTCATGACTCTACATATGTATCCAGCTCTTTGGTATTTTGGTTGCTTCTCTGACTATTGCCCTCCTAACAGCCTCCTCTAAGCAGAGTCGCAGTTGTGCTACATTCGTTCCATTTTTAAATAATGGATTTAGTGGCACTCTGTGGGATGTTTTCCAGAACTTTGTACCAGACTTGATTTTCTCCAAACTCTAAACAACACACTTCCAGGAATAGGTGTATTTAAATTTAGGGCACAGGACACTATAATTGCACACAGATGGACTCCATTCAAGTAATTATGCGAGTTCTGATGGCAACTGGTTGCCACAGCGATGGGGCGAACACTTAGGCAATCTCATTCGTAAATATAAGATCGCATAAGCAACCCCACATACATTTTAATATCATGGGCTGTTTTGTATTTATGGCATATATATTTTAGATTAATGACATATAACCCCAATTAATTCAAATTCCCAGTTTGTTCAAGTCTGTTTCATTTTCTAAACCCTTGGTCTCCATCTCTTTTGTTGTTGAAGGTATCTCATCTATCTAGATAAGTAGACTGTGTGATGGCCTGTCATTAACCTGGGAAAAGAGAGATGATATAACCTGTCTGGATTCATGCGCACGCTCAACCTACCATTAGACTCCAATTACTGTCACACTAGATGAGATTGTGTCATTCATAAGTCAATACTGTAGCTCTACGGCGTGTCTGTGCAAAATGCTGTTTGGCTAAGTAAATGTTGCTGCAGGCTTCTGTTCAAATTTGCTGACTTAGTCACCATCATGCAGGTTTATTTGTCCTAGTGAATGAGTATTGTGGCTAATTAAATGATCCTCTTACGTATGACTTTATATAGCCAGGAACGTGTTATTTCAGTAATTAACACCGTATTGCAAGCATAACATTTCTGTCCAAATCATTCTCTTTCAGCCATGATGTAATGCCATTTGGAGAGAGGGAAGTGAAAGACAGGGTTTGTAAATGGTTTGTATGTTTTACTCTTAGACGGCGCGGTGCAGGAATGAGGCTGAAAAAGAGTTAGGTGCGCCTCCCTCCCGTGTAGAGCAGTCTGCCCATATGCAGACATTTATTCGCTCTCTAGAGAGGGTGAACCTAAAAGGTCAGCTTTGCCACAGCATACAAGCCATGGGGTAACCTCCATAAAAATGTAAAAAGCGCTTTTATATGGCTTGAAACAGCTTTGTCAGAGCGTTTATGATGTTGTCATGCCCTTTGCGTGGCTTCTTGGATGACAAGACTGACCCTAATGAGCATTGGAGGTAACATTTGACTGCAAGGCGCAGTTCTGGTCTGGGATTTAACTGGTTTTCAGTCATCTGAAACTTTCCTAAGCAAATAGAGCTTTACTGCTCAGACAAGGCAGCTGGTATTCATCAGATTCCATTCCTCAAAGCTGAGCTAGCCTTCTGATTAGCATGGCACTACAAGTTTTTTTTATACATGGGATGGCAAGGGCGAGCGAGACAAGAGCATGCTAAGAGGTATATTAAGTAGGGAATAAAACACGATGGGGTGTGCTGTTTAATCCAGGCCCTAAGGCAGGCCCTGTAGACTGACAAAGACCCAAGTTTTTAGGAAACCATTTGTAACTCATCCAATCCTATGAGTTTCAGCAATGTTTCTTCTGAGCTACAACAACAGGTTGTGATTATGGTGTATATTGCATGTTTTTAAACAGATTGCAACATTCATCTGAACCGCAGGTTTATAAAACAACCTGCACCTGAATTAATTGAAATTCCTCTCTTCAATTACTTTGTTCTTTATAGATAATAACTATTTGATTAATGACCTAATGGAAATTTTGAGTGGTTTTAGATGTACCTTTAGTACAACTGTGTTCAATACAGAAGGTGTGTTTCTTGTCATAATTCTCACTAATATCATTAATCAGGGTTCCAGGTTTCAACAAAATTTCCAGCCTCACTACATTTCATAAACCACACAACAGACCTGAAACTAACCCAAAAATTTGGGAAGTCTTCTTTAATTGGAGTTCTTTAATTGGCATTTGTAGTTTCTTGCTTGAAAAGCTAATGAAAAGCCAGTGTTGTGCTCTGGCTGACCTTCTGTTTTTTTCGGCTTTAGTAGTTCAGATTGCCTAGTGCATTTCAGCACTCTTTTTTTTTTCTTTTTCAAATGCTTGCACACTTTATAACATCTTCCCCAGAGGTCTGCTCAGTGCTAAAGCTGTGTTTCTCATCTGATGTAGAACACCCGTGTTACAAGCACAGCTTTCATATATGGCCTGTCACGACTCACAGTGAAGTTAAACGCAATGACCACTATTGCTGCTTCAAACAAGAGTGGTCATTAAAAACTGGTTGGTTTATTATGTATGTAGATTTCAGGTTCACCTGACTGGTCCACCATTTGCTTCGTTACCTGGCAAAGCATTATGTTTTGTCATGTTTCATGTCATCTTTTACTTTTAATAGAGGTCAGGAGTCCATTATATGGAGGTACATTGTAATCTACACACCTATTATAGTAATCCTGCATGGCTGTTAGACATACAAATGGCTAAAGGCACAGCATTTAAACACACATGTTGTTTTTACCATACCTTTAGCCACTAGAGTTATGGTTAGGAAAGGTCGTGGGAAAAATACCTTTAGAGAAGTGTCATTTTTGATTATCCAAGATTAAAGGATATAATGTTCATCTGTTTATATTCCATGAGGAAATGGCTTGGGCAAATTGGTTTTATGAGCCTGACGTTTGGTGCAGGCTGTCCAGATGGTACATGCCCTCAGTCCTGGTCCTCCTCATGTGTGTGTGTGTGTGTGCAGAAGGAGAGAGGAAGCTCAGCTCTGCTCTGCTCTGCCCCAGAACCCAGTAAAACGCACTTCACGTCCTCAGCTTCCTCTTACACGCATCTGTTAAATCGCTAATACAGACTGGCTTCTCAGAGACGCGGAAATAGTTTGTAATTTTCCGCCACTTGATTTTCCTCTAAGGGAATCTGCGGACATATCCATACAATCATGCGAAATAATTGGTGGTAATTTTTTTTGCCTTTTGAGATGGACACAGCAACATGTGCTGTAGCTATATATTTCTGGACTGCTAAGTGGATATCCAGTTTGATCCAGAACTTCATGAGGCTTAGCTCATGATTACAGAAACCATTTGTTTATATAATATCCAATAACTGGCATCTAAGAATCAGATGCTTATTTAGATCACATAACTAGACTTGATATTTGTTTATATCACATCAGCATTTTTAGAAGTATAGTTCATATCCAGCATCATCTGTATAGTATAAAGGTCTTTTATTAATAATATTGTTATTGAAGTTATAGTTATTGCCAGTTAACTGTCATACATTTCCTCAAATATTTGAATGATGTCATTACTTGGTTGTCTGTTTGTAAATCTGGCACTGAAGCTCATGATAATTTTCTCACACAGCATTTTGTAAACAGTGGCATTTGCACATTCTTTCTGTCAAATTATTTATTTGTCATTGTATAAGATTAATGGTATATGGTATGGAATAACAATTGTGCTAAAAATGGTATGACATAATAGGGGAAATTTCCACAATCATTTGAAAATGATATAACAATGTGTTATTGTGAATTATTAAAGGATGAGAAAGACATGAATTGTGGAAAACCAGGAAGTAGAAACAGAAAAAAGGACATAAACAGAAGGCCTCTATAAGACCACCGCAGAAGACTACAGATACCCATGCCCAAATATTACATTTGAGAGGGTGACAATCCATATTGCTCACTCTTCCCTCTAGCAAAAGAACTCTAAGCTGGGCAGATTTTTGACAGCGCACTGACGTGCAGATATTGTTTGAAGTCGTCTTCACTAACATTACCGTGTGATTACCTCTATTCAGCTCTGAAATAAACCGTGGAGTATTTCACCTAGAGCATTTTCCATCATTGCAAATTTTTTTTTTTTTTTTAGTTGAATGTCGTATTTAGTTAGTTCTTTACCTCAGGCGTGTGTTGACTGGCTCTCAATCTATCATCTTTACTTGGGGCAGTTCCTGATCTTGAGTGCTTAAAGGTTTGCCAGGGAGTTAAAGAAAGATCTTTAGAAGGGGTTAAGTTGTTAAAACAAAGGACAAAGGCTAAAGGTGTTGTATTCGCATTGTATTAATACTAAAGATTGACATGTATTTTCTTACAAGCCTAATAATAAGCACTTTGTTGGTATTTAACAAAGAAAAAATAATAATTGAAATATATATTGTTCTCTACAAAGTTGTATTCTTTTCCATCCCATGCCTTTTACCATCTGATGGATTTAGTCAGACCTTGTCTCTTCTTTACAGGCCCCCAAAGTGAGGACATATAATCCTCACATAGCATTTTCCAGATGAGGAGTACTTAAAAGAACTGTCTGTTCTGCTAGACCATGCTTCAGCTTGAGGGCTGTTCCAATGAGACCAGTTTGAACAGATGTATGGGGAAAAGCAATTATTTTAGCATATTACTGACAAATATCCTAGCTGTTGACGGGAGACAGGAGGTGACAGTAAGAAAGGTATGTAAAGAATTAAGCCCTGTATTCAGTTAATAACAAAGTATAATGGAATATAAGTAAAACTCGTCACATTTTGTAGCCTGTGCATCCAGTCTGTGTTGAACGTCTTTAATTCATTAACTCTTAGGGCTGACTGCCTTCTTTCTTATCACAACCTCCTTAATTGTGGTAGATAATTGTCTTAGCTGCTGGCTTTTCCAAACCCATTACAGTAACCAGAGGAGGGAGACTACCACAGTTTTGTCTGAATCAGGGAATCAGGAAATGGAGTCCAGATGAAGGGGGCTAAGAAAGGAAACTGAATGGCTGATAATTCCTTTACTTATCACTGGAAATCAGCCATTCTCTAGCAGTGGAGAGGACAACATCAAGGGCTGAGTGATTAACTCAACATCATGTTCAATATGTATTCACTGTTGCATAAAATATTTGTAGTTTACAGAAATTGCCTTCACTAAAAAAAGAGTGGTGTATACTGTCAAGAACTTGGTTTAGAAGAACCTAAGAAACCTCTAAGAAAAGTTTGATTTTGTTTTCATTGTGTTGGAGTCCTTCAAATGGTGGTATCAGAGCATTTTTATGAATGTATGTAATTCATAAAATCATTTGACAATACAGACAATGTATATTTCTGTCTCGTCTGCTAAATGATACCAGTAAGTATGATGAGTACAATTTTTGGTAATGTGTGCATGTGCCGATAATGTCTTCTATGTCCTACCTGATGCCTGGTTCAATATTCAATAACATATTTTGTATAACTGTCCAAAAGGAAAGCTTGTTTGACAAGCTATATGAACAAAGTGCCAAAACAGAAATGTGTGTAATGTACCAAGCTGGTAACTGGCTTTTGTCGTTGTTCTCTGTGAAATTACATATGGGTTTAATATGGCCTCTAATGCTATACGCCTGCCTGCCTCGGAAAACCCTTAGCTCTAGTTTTTCAACCCCTGATCTTCAATGAGGCTGTTTCAGGGACCTGATGTTCTTTCTTTCGCAGTCCATCAGTCATGCCTGGCAACTCTCTGCAGTTGACACACAACTTCTTCTGCTTCAAAGAGCTGCTCCTTCAGAAGAATGAAATTCAATTAAATTTTATTTGCACAGCACTTTTAACAATGGCCATTGTCACAAAGTAGAACTGTGGAGCAGAGCAGACACGCCCATGGAAGAGCTGAATCAATTACAGTATGAAGTCATTGGGATTTAACCTAGCCCTTGAGGTTCTGTATGCAGTCCACATCGATGTTCCCGTTAATCAACAGCTGCACAACTTTATCATCAGGCTGAGGTACCATTGGCTTAGCCGGAATTGATGGTGTTCATTATCTGTAAAGAAAGCTGCTTAAATTCGCTCATTGCATGACTATGTTAGAAATGTTACACCAGATCATAACTATTTGTGCTTTTTTTAACGACAGTGAACACCCCAAGTAGTGCCTGCTGCATCACAGTGCAATGTCAGGCTATTTCTGGGATCCATTTTGTGTCTGAAGTGAGATAGCACAGAACCCCCTGCATATGCATTCCATTAACACAACATCTAAGTAGGCAAATCCAGTGTGAATGATGCTTCAGCACAACCCATATGCAATCCTTCCATGGAGCAAGCAGGCCACATCTGGCAATATGATCTCTGTAGATAGGTATGGCTCTCCATCAGAGCTAGAGATGTGGAACATAGCATTGCTGAAGAGTAAATTTATCAACTTACCATGGTTTTAGTCTTTTGATTATTTTGTTTGCCATTGTATTCAAGGATTATACACTGTGTTAATTGGAATAAACAATTGTCTGTGCTAGCAGCAGCTTTGTCGTCAAATCACTTAACCTCAAGTTCATGTCCTTTGTCCAGCCAGCAGCTCTCAAATCCAAGCACCTCCCCTTCCTGGCGTAGACAAGCAAATTACGTATCAGATGTTCATTCACAGTTGCCCAGCAGACAAGCAGGTTCACTAGCTTCAAAAAACACAGAAAGAAGACAACTACTACCTGCTGACTTTCACAAAAGAAAGCGTTTGTTTAAATGTAGCATGCTCCAGTGTGGTCATATATTTTTCAGCCTCAATGCTGTGGCACGTTACTTTTTTTTCCAAACCACCTGCTGCACTCTGGATGCAAACTGAGAATGTGTACTGGGTGTTCGTAGGAACTATTTTTCACTAGGCATATTAATTAGTTTAAATGGATGCTAAACAATATCTTCAGAATCAGGAATAAGAAGCGAAATAGAAACAGGACACTAACTTTTATGTTTCAACATGCAGCCACACACAGAAATACACTGGATCCTCTACTTGCCCAGGGGGATAGCGAATGAATTTATGATTTGACCTCCAAAGGAGTCAAATATAAATGAAGTTCAAAATTCTTAAGGTGCTACTCAAGTCCAAGTCACATCATAATTGGGGTCTCATGTGTGCGGAGACTAGCTTAATGAATTTCCGTACCTTGTGTTAGTGCACTTTAGGTAATTGTGACACCCTGGTGGGCATGATGGGAGTGAGGACGCTGGAGGCAGGTGTGTGAGAGAGTGTGGTGGGTTTATTTTTAGCACAGTTACCTTCCACTCAAAAAAAATGAAAATAAAACAAGAAATCGAAAAGGTACACTTGTTCACTCATTCATTACCCACTAGTTTTCTTTTACTCCTTTTCCCATTCACAGCTGGCACTCGACTATGTCCCCTTTGCCACAGTACTGTTTACTGTTGTGTCTGTTTTATGACTCATGTTGTATATGAGCTGTTATTTATTATTGTTTAATGGTCACTGAATTTGAGTCAGTCTTGTCTTTCTTCCAGTTTTTATCTTGAGCTGCTTCTGCTTTTGATCTCAAAATTGTCTTTGGTCTTTTATTTATGACTTGCCTGCAAGGAGGTCACTTTTATGGTTTGGGTTGACTCTCCCATGGACTCCATTCTTTCCTCACCAGGGGTCAGTGATGGATTCCCCTTCCTACATCATAGGCATTTTTGGGGATAATTTATGAAAGTGGAATTGACACAGATCATGTGGATGAACAGAGATTGCTCACATTAAGCAGCTGTTGACTCTGACATCAGAATCTTTGTGTTGCAAAGATGTAAGCAGTATGCTCAAGCATTATTTAACTTGTTAAAAAAAATGCATGCACCCATGTGGCAGACCTGCTTTGTCTGATGAGGCTTAAACACATGTGAATGATCAGGGACTCTGCCCCAGGGCATGCATCACCATGATGTTGGCATGAACAGGGGGTGTGTTTGTGGCTTATTGTTCATTTGAAGAAGGTAAAGTACAATGAAGTTTGAAAGACCCAGAAGAAATGCAGCAATTGATGCAGTAATTACTAAGAGGATACACCAGAGTCCAAAACAGTCCCCATCTGTGTGAAATTGCTCTGGCTTAATGACCAATTTGTCTGCAAAGCTCTTTCTTGGGGTGCAATCCATCTCATGCCCAACAGATGCAGAACTGTGGAAGGATAGCTATATAGGCTGTTTCAGGGTGGACAGATCAGTAGCATAAGAANAAACTATAGTTTTTGGACATGAGTGTTTTTTTCTTCACTCTACTCAGGATAAACTTTGATTTTCCCATAACAAACATTTTTATTTGGTGTGTGTATTTAACCAAAATGCACTTACACCTCAGTGCTGTAAGTGCACTCGTCCTGAATCCCATCACCTGTTGCACAACAAACATCAGCCAAAGTGCAATCAAAAACCTTTACTATTCGGATTAATTAGCTTGCTTGAATTTCACAATCAGGACATGTTGGAAAAACTGACAAAACTGAGCAAACTTGATGGTTAAACTTGTTGAAAAAAATAAATTTGCGATGTGGGGAGAGAACACCATAGCTCATAGCCGAAAAGTTGTTGACTTGCTGAGGTGCAGTGTGCTACCTCAGACACTTTCTTAGAATGGACTCATCTACTCTGACCACACTGAGTAGCTCCCTATGTGGGGCTGTAATAAATACCACCATTGTCAAGTTCAAGACCAGGAATAGCTGAGACTGAGTCTTAAAGGAGTTGAGACCATGTCAATATCAAGTCAAAATATCAAATAAAAGCGAGACCAAGTTAAAATCAAGACTGACAAACCATCAAATCCATTACATCAAGTAGTTGGCTTCATGCTTGTATTGCAGTGATGCATGAACAAGAAGGAATTACTTCGTCAAACTTTGTGTATGCAAAAAAAAAAAAGACAACACAAACATTATTTGTACAAACTCTTAGTCAAGCCCAAAACCATATTTAGTGAGACCAATTCCCAACATCAAGAAAAGTCTAAGTACAAATGTAAATTAATCTGAGACAAGTCCAAGTCAATACAGAAAACATCTTGAAACTGGACTCCAGTCTTAAAACTCTACCTCTACCTGTGAACTTATATTCACACTACACAAATTACAAATTACACATTTGTATCTGCACTAATGTACTTACCAAACGAAGTATCTCATCATACGTTATTACATTATGTTCGCTAACATTTTTAGGCTACTTTAGGCTACAACCAAAACATGTGACTGGGCAGCACAGTGGGGCTTTCACTTGCCCAGTGGGCTAGCTAATGGATTTATGATTTGTCTACTCCTATGTTTACTTTGCTAGCATCTACTTTGAGTACACTAGACTGGAACCAATACATCATTTAGGAAGGAAATTGTTTATTTCAAGTGCAGTCACATTTATATAGGAGAAGGATGCTTAAGAAATGGCATATTAAGATTCTGTTCATGGTGTTTAATCTCTGATTACATTATGTATTTTTCAGTACTGATGTATCTAAGTGTTTACAGACACCATGTGAGGTATTGTCTTTTCCATTTTCACAAGTGTGGTAAAAGTCTGTTGTTTTATTCATGCTTTACTGAATCTCAGTGCAGAGCTGCTCGCAGACATGATGTGTCTGCGAGGAATGTTCTACTTGGCTTAGATCATGCTCTCCCAGGCTGCTCCGCAGAACCACTCAAAAAATGCTCGACTAATAAAAAAAAGTCAACAAAAGTCCTGCAGTTCCTTTCAGATGCTTTGTGCGATCCTGGCGTCACGAAGAAACGGCTTGGTGCATGAGCGTTTTTGTTTTGAAATCTAGACTGACCCAGGAATTGCCCTCAGGTTGGAGCGAAGGTGTTTAAACGCACACGCTCTTCCACTAAACAACTTCAGGTGTCTGGTTCGCATTGTCTGTATTGTCAGTTCTGTGTGTTTTGTCTCAGAGTAGAAGAAAAGCACCTTTCCTTTTTTTCATTTGTTTTCTTTCCTTCTGTCTCGTCTGCTAAATGATACGTCCTGAAGAATGAAGTCTGAATACATTTACCCCAGTGCTGTGATTTAATGTAAGGGGAATAGTTACACAAACTATTTTCATTAAAGTAACACTAATCATATCTAAGATAAGCAAAATGAAGCAACAACATGACATCCTGTTAAGTATGCGTAAGTATGCTTTGCAGTCTTTAAAAGGAAAGCATGATTTGAAATGGCTACAAGCCTAAAGCTGAGATGTTTGTGTATCTATTCCCTGTAAATGTGTGTAGACTTCATTCTTCAGTAGATTTATACATGAACCACTTCACACGTCTGAAAGTATTAGAGAATATCAACACAGATGACTGTGGTGTTAAACTTGTTCTTATATAACTGCTATATTCTTGTCAAAATGAGTGTAGTCTGATTTGAATCATTTGATATATTCTAGTGTCATTTAGGACAATCATGCAAAACAACTCTACACTTTACTCTCGGTTATTTACTAAGCAAATACATTTTCTATCATTTCTAGTTAATTGTTGTTTCAGGTACAGGAACCTGTCTGAACATGCAAAAGCAAATGCAAATTTCCTACTCTTAAATAAACTTACTTACCATCCACTTTATTAGGAACATCTGCACACCCGTTCATTCATGCCATGATCCAATAAGCCGATCAAGCTTCAGGTAATGTTCACATCAAACAAGAATGAGGAAAGAAATTGTGATCTCAGTGACTTTGACCATGGGGGTTGGTGTCAGAAGGGCTGGTTGAGTATTTCAGAAGCTGCTGATTTCATGCACAACAGTCTCTAGAGTTTACATAGAATGGAGTGATAAACAAAAAACAGTGAGTTTTGCGTAAAAGGTTTGTTGTTGTGAGAGGTCAGAGGAGAATGGCCAGGCTGGATCAAGCTGAGAGGAAGGCTACAGTAACTCAAATAACCAGTCTTGACAACCATGGTGATTAGAAAAGCATCTCAGAATGCACAACATGGCAAGCCTTAAGGTGGAGGGGCTACAACAGCAGAGGATTGAAGATCGGGTTCCTCTCCTGTCAGCCAGGAATCTGAGGCTACAGTGGGCACAGGCTCACGAAGCAGTTTAATGCTGGCTTTAAAAGACATAATTCTAACAGGTTGCTTTATTTTTAGTGGGTACTAATCAATGTCTGTTTGTGTGTCCTGTGTAAAGTAATCCATTCAAACGAAAAGAAAAACACACCTAAGCGTGACTGTAAATGATGTGTAAATGTAAACGGTGCCTGTCGTAATCCGAACCTTCTCTCAAACTCGAATTTTCTGCTAGTCGATTCCATGCAGCATGACATGAGGCAGGAGTAGCCTGGCCCACCATGGTGAGAACGCTGCTCCCATCAGTCAGGCTTGGCAGGTGTGTTTTCTGCTCTTGCTGTGCTGTTTATACAGAGTTGCTTTCTCCATGCTGGATTAAATGCAGCTTTCTTGACTGCACCTGGGAGGCCACAACGGTTTATTTATCACCTTTACTCCCATGCTCCCCTGTCTGAGCACAGAGTGTTCTGGAGTTGTAAGTGTGTATGCTGTATGTGCACTCTCTCCACCTCATATACACTCAGACACAAATTATTGTGTCCGGAAATTAAATGAGTAAAATTTCTGATACAATGTCCGGTCCTGCTGAGTATGATTTAAAAAATATGGCTTAACCTTTAATGAGGGTTCTAATAATAATTTTTTATTAAAGCGATTTCCTGAAAAACATTACACAGGCTCCCCATCATGCCGGCAGGTCTCGTGCAGCACAAATGAATTCTAAGGGGCCCACATGGAAAAGACCCCACTGTTTAATCTAACAGCATTTATAGGCTCTAATCTTTCATCTGCACCTGAGCTCACTCTGAAAACAGATGTTGCCAGCATTTATTATACTGATGTGTTAACTTGTGATTTATGCTACCTCAGGCAAAGATTCAAAGTCATCATACTTTACCATGTTTCCTGGATACCCATATTGTTAATCCCATGTTTTATATCTGCTGTCTCTCTCTGTAGAAGGCATCAATCTTCTGGATCAGCTATGGCAGATGGCCAACAGCAGTAATGCCTCCGTAGCTCTAGAAGATCCGAGATGTCCAGTGCTGCATGTAGGACAGTACTCCACTCTCTCCCTGCCCTTACGCCGAGTGTTTGGCCACAGGTAAAATGCAGTAAACTCGCTCTCAAAGGACAACTGCTTCATTTCTCATTAATTTAATGAAATGTATCCTGAAACTGAGGTGAAGAAGGTACAGGAGTTTAAGTACTTGGGGTCAACAGTCCAGAGTAATGG
>CM074959.1:18606948-18624602 GCA_037577455.1 Pangasius macronema | reverse complement strand
AATGTTGGACATGGAGCTGCCAAGCAGGAGGCGAAGAGGAAGGCCAAAGAGGAGGTATATGGAGGTAATAAATGAGGTAATAAAATTTGGATTTTCTGATTTTAGCTCATTACTTTAAAATAAATTGTATAAGTAAACCGGTTGCATAAAAATGTATATAATGTCCTATAACATGCCACAGAAAATGTATATATAAACGAGTATAAACAAGCAAAGGAGAGCCATTTGAGACCGCAGGAGAATATCATTAAAGTGTGCAATGACAGTTTTGTTTTAGTAATAACTGTGCTGTGAAAAATAGTTAAGACTAATGAACTGTTCCTCATACTGTAATATTCCTGTAAAATGAGTCAGACCTCCAAAAGTAACATTGATATGCTTGATATTAATATAACTAATATTGTGGAGCAGTTCTTTTAAAGTATAGTACTAGATTTGTGTTTAATGCTTTATTGTTTTACATATTTGTGTTTCTAGATTTGATGATGAGTTCAGCCTGCTGCTCCAGCTACGCAGTTCTCAGCATGAAGACCGTAGCCTCTTTACGTTCCTGTGCCAAGATGGTCACATCCTCCTTCAGATCCGCATCAGCGCCCACTCCTTCACCTTTATCAGCACACAGCAGCGTCATTACGAGTCAGTCGAAGCTTCTTCACACACACGAGCACTCTCTAGCAGGGAAGTTAGGGGAAGTCTAGGTCTGTATACTCTAAAGGAAATGAAAAAGAGATGAAACAATCACAAAACAAAAGTCAACATTGCAAATTAATTAGTATGTAGTAAAAATGTGGTTTCTGTGCCTAATCCTAATGCAAGTGCAAAACTAAGGTGCGGATGTGGCATTTTCACTAAGAGCAGCATAAATGTAAGTGTAGTCATTTGACATGAATGTCGCTTTAATCTATCATGGAAGTATATTAATATTCTCAATGTGTTTTCAGATGTGTTTACAGCATGTTTTGTTTGCTATATAAACATCATTTGATATTACATGCCAAGAAAGCTATGTATTTAATATGTAGTCATATGAATTCTAGTTCATAGTAATGTCTGATTTATTGTAGGTTTCCTGTGGCTGAGCTGTCTGATGGGAATTGGCATCAAGTGGCAGTGAGTGTGTCGATAGGCCGGTTTGCGCTGTATGTGGACTGCGCCATGGTGGAAAGTGTAGACTGGGTCTACAAAGAGGGTCTGGGAATCACCACTGATGGGCTTATCATGGTGGGAGGAATCATCGAGGGCTTTGAAATACCATTTGAGGTAAAAATTCAGTTATTTAAAATTATTAGGCTTATCAAACTGTAATTATTTACAACCAGCCAAATCAATGTAAAAATGTGTCTTTAACCCAGTTGATAGTTAAGTGAAAGTCAGTCATGTAATGTATCCTACCTACCACACGTCTCATGAAGACATCCCCAGACTTGTCCCTACAGACAACCCAATCCCCAACTTGCTTATGAGGAATGAATTATTAAAAATCCAGGTATGTGTGCCGTTAGGGGCATCAGGAACATCTGTGGTTGCGCTTATCCGACAACATGACACATTTTCCATCATCTAATCTCCCTGGAAAACCAAACAGAGTCCTACTTTTTGAGGTTACAAGCTTGCATACATAGATAACTACAACTTGTTCAAATTATTACATCTATAGTTGTATATCTTTTTTGTACGATAGGACATGCAGCTTTGATTGGCCATTATGAACAGCATAATATCCATATTCCAGGATTATTAATCTCATTCCACTGAAATGCCATACAGTTGCTGCAGATCAGGAAAGGCTTGAAAATGATGTTCGAGCATGTTAGAGTAGGGGAAAACCCAAAATCAGTTCACACTGTGATCCACAGTCCCAGCGCTCCAGGGTTTGCTTTAAGGTATCTTTGGTGCAGACCATACTGAGTCATCAACTTAACACTTGCCACTTGACCATCACACCCACACCCACACCCACACCACAGTGTTGGTGCACCCTTCTATAACACAAGATATTCTATAACATAAAATGTTAGAGAATATCTATAAATACCACTGCATCTGCAATATCTCAACTGAACCCAAAATAGTCGCACGTTTGGGCCAAGTGCTCGAGTGACTGCATTGGACTAAATGTTTTATGTAATTTCTTATATTCAGACTATACCTTGTGTTAAATAGTTATATAATCTAGTATAGTTATATATAGTTAAATAATTCACTAAAATCAGCTAGCTAGGGTAGAGCTTTGGGTGGATTATTTTGGAACCTCCACCACCATTAGGGACTAATGGTTGAATGCTACATTTGAGTGATGGATGAAATAATTTAATGATAATTAGGAAAAGAGATTTGGATAGCTGCAGACAAGGTAAATTATACTTTTTCTCTCAATTATGACGCATTTCACATCCATCACGGAGAATCCGACTAGAGTACGTCACGTAACAGAGTGAGGCCTATTTACACATTTACACATTGAACTCACTGACAAAGTAGAGGCAAGTTTATTGTGAAAGAAAAACCCACAATTATAAGGCCTCTCATTTGTGTGTGTGTGTGTGTGTGTGTGTGTGTGTGTGTGTGTGTGTGTTTAACATTCCTAGGGCGATCTGAAACAGGTGATGTTCATAATGGGGGAGCCAGACGCA
This sequence comes from Pangasius macronema, assembly GCA_037577455.1. Lineage (NCBI taxonomy): Eukaryota > Metazoa > Chordata > Actinopteri > Siluriformes > Pangasiidae > Pangasius > Pangasius macronema. The sequence goes on along the minus strand of CM074959.1, from coordinate 18,621,969 downwards.
GCCAGGGATCAGTGTGAAGTGTATTTACCACAATGTGATGGAGCTGCTCAGAAACCCCAACGCTTCCCACACACTCAAGTTCCAGAAGTGAGGCAGCTGCACAGTTTTTCCTTCATCTATAAAAGAAAAACTTTTTTATTGCATCCTTCAAGTTCCCAGTCACGATTCACACCTGTACTCTCCACAGATGCCATGAACCTTTCTGGCAGATTCACAGCTATATTTGCATTGCACCTTAAACATCTATAGTACCTCCTAACAACAGAAAGTAGTTACACAACATCCTGTATGATACAGCAATTAAAAAATTGGCCCTCAGGAAATCAGTCATCTCACTGGGAGAGATAGGATTAGGTCAGAGTGTTATGTACTTATAGCAAAAGCTGTTCTTGTCATCATCACAGCAGCTCACATTCAAGCCACATACAACTCTAAGACAAGCTTCTGCTTGTCTTCTGCTTGTGAGTCTTTACATTTTTATATCTGATCACTTTTCTGTGTTTTGCTTATTTCAGGAGCTTTTGCTGTCCTCAAATGACTTGGAGGATTTACCGGAGAGTTCTGACCCAGAGGACAAGGACATGATCACCACGGCAACGAGTGTAAGGAGTGATTTTCCTCCATCCTGTCAATGCTAATGGACCATTGGTTTATGCATGTTATCCAAACACATTTAGTAGAGACAGGCTAAAAGAGATCCTGTGCTTTGCCCCATTATAGGGTTTGTGTTTTTAAACAGACATGACATGTATCGATTGGCAAAATAGGTGATGATTCATCTAGTGAATTAGTCTTTTGTCTTCAGCTTTAAACAGATAGCATATGACCTGTGTAATTTACATGGTTATCTGTTATTTCTCATGGAAATTCTCTTGCTGTCTAGAAAGTACAACAAGGCCCATGAATCATAAAGCAGTGTAATATGTTTAGCAAGAAAACATATACAAAGAAATGTGGCCACAATTGCTGCTTGTTTGTTTGATTGCCTCATGCACAAAGAACCAAATTTAAAGTCATTGATGTGATCTTGCTGTTTGCATTTGTTTCTGTATTTTGACCTATATATAACTAATTTGACAATTTTGTTTATGTTTAATCTCTAGCAATTACATTATAATTTTCCCCTGCTTTCACTGGAGTTGTTTTGAGACAGCTCAAATGTATGTCAGTGCATATGTACAGTGCATGTATATGTACAGTATTTAGTCAAGTGTTCTCTTTGATCCAACTCTATGTTCTGTAGAGGTGATTATTCATGGATCCAATGTAACATCTAATGCAGAGCCAAGTAAAATGTGAGCAGTGTATGTATGTGTCTAAGCTCCTCATCCATCAACTGGGCTTAATTAATTTGCTGGCTTCATAGTAAGAATTTCTTCTAATATTTTTTTGCAGTAACCTTTTTTTAGACTCTTGTGGCATAACCCTTTGAATTCTGAGGACTTTTGTTGTGGTGGCAGGCTTTCATGACCACAGCACTTTCAGCCACTTGTTTCCTTTACACATGTTCCCAGTGGAAATGCCATGCTCCACAATAATTAATCACCAACTGCTGGCAAGCCTTGCACCATTTTGCACATGAGAGTTAAAGGTAAATACTTAATTTGCTTTTCTTTTTTCCACAGGCCAGTGTGAGGCCCATTCTTGAGTGAGGCCCAGTTCATGAGGCTCTGTAGGGTATATTAGAGAAATTCATGCAGTTCATACCTGTAGATGGGGTTGTACTTGGTAGTGCATTACATACAATGTGTCTATTAGTAGTTGCGTATGAAAGCCATTTTATATTTTTTACCCATCTTAACCACGAGAAGCATTGAGAATCACCTGGATATGCATGTGCACACCAAGACCTTCAAACAAAATTTACAAAGTGACATATGATGCACTATTTGCAACAAATACAACCAGCATATAGTAATCCTTCCCTTTCTTCTTGCCTTCTATACATGTCAGACCACATGAATTTTTTATGACTGTTTTTTTTCTGACTGGTTGGAGCTGCAGGTAACTGTACAACAGCTAGAGACAGCAACTGCTAGCTTCTAGTTAGCCTTCCTGCAATACTAAATCAGAAGTTGCCTTACCCTCCCTTCACCACTCATTCTCCTTGCTGGGTTGAGTTCTCTTGTGACTCTAGCTTATAGTATTCCACAGGTCCCTGCCATCCAGTCAACTAACATGGCTTCGTAGCGCTAGCATGGTTAAGTGGTTTTCCCTTCTACTGCCAAGCTAGGTTAGCGTGATTTCAGCTAACACACAGCTCTGGGGCTGGGGTTGCTTTACCATCCACAGTACTGATCCCTTGTTCACTTTAGTTTGGGACATATTTCCCGCAGCTCACATCTTTTCTATACAGCCTATAGTTGGACTTCAATCTTATCTTCTACCGGTTGGGGTGGCTGCAAGTTCACACCTGATTCCACCTGATTAATCAGTTCACCCTTGCCTTCAGTCAGTTATCAGGTGTGGCTCATGTTAGGCTGGATTAAATCCCAGTTTGCCCCAGAAAAAGGTCACTAACATAGCCTGAAAATCAGCCTGTAGATTTAGGGGTGGGTCTATACATGTTAATTTATGCCACAGTGGTGATGCAGTGTTTTTTTTTTTTATTATGAGTGTCCATCCCCAATAAGGCATGATAAGAAGTAGTCATTTCCATTTGTTGAAACAAATACTACCCCCTGCACTATCCCCCAGACTTCCCTTAATCCAAGTTAAGTTGTGTGAAAGTGTTGGTTTCCCACCTACCACCTAAAGATCCTTCTGGCCTTTCACCATTACCCCTGTGTCATCTTCATATGCTGATGGTGTTACAGTTGAGCACTGAAACCAGTGATTCCTTCCGTCAGTTCATACAACAGAAGTTGTGTGAATACCTAGTGGTCAACAGTTGTTCGACAGCATGGTTGACAGACATTATCCCTGTCTAACTGTTACCTTTAAGTACACTCTCAATATCGCTGTGCAAAACAATCATGGCTACAAACCCTAAATCGAATCCAAAGTATATTAAAACTATCTACATTAAACTTGGTCAAAAGCCATAAATACATAAATAAGTTTTGTACATAAATACAAAACTAGTCTTTAAGCCTGATATCCTGAAAATGCTGTCAAAGATGGTCCTGCCAGGCATGCAGTACATCTGGTCAACTGAAAAGTTTGTTCCTTTACCTTCCCTTGACCTGTGGCTAATGCTTTTGAGAGTATCTTACATTACAGACACAACACTGAGCAACAGTTCTTTAAGGTCAGGATCAGGACATCTCTTTGAACTCAGTAGTATCTTAACTTCCTTTAGACTATCTCAAAGCACATCAGGAAAGTCCTGCTCTAACAGTAACTAGACAGATTTATAAAATTAAACTGGAAGGCTGTCAACACCAGAACAGAAGTCTGCCCCTTCTCCATACCTTGGAGAGACTCATGTAGCTCTAGGGACAAGACGCTGTCAAGAATATCAACTGATTGCTTTGTAGATCTCAAAAGAAACTTTCCTCCACCTCTTTTACCACTGCATACTCACTTTTCTCTAGCTCTGAGAAAAACAGATCCTCTCTGCAAGGGAGGAACACCAACAAAAAAAAAAAAACCTCCTTAGACAACAAGGGAAAAGCCAACAGACCTTTGCCTCATACAGCACACAATCAGCTGTTCAGCTTTTCAGGTCTTTTAACGGCATGCCACTCACTAGATTAAGGATGACTCTGAAAACGTTTCTGTCCATTTCTTTGCTTAACACCAAAGAAGAAAGAAGGAGCATCCATTTCTAACACACATGAGGGGAAGCCTGAGGGGACCAGCATCCCCTGCACAGCTGTACCCTAGGTGGTTAGCCAATGTAGCTTTTTAACCTTGATAGCTTCAATATGGCATGGATTTCCTGTTGCCAACATCAAGTCCTTGAGTTCCACTACTTAACTGTCCAGAGCTTTAAGAGATCTGGTTATGTCTTTTGTATCTTTGTGACAGTAGAATTGAACAATCTTTTTATCTAATTTATTTGCACTTTGGCCAAATCCTACCACTGTTTCAATGAGGAGAAAATGGTTTCTGAAATTTAAAATGGCAACGAAAATATTTAATTCTCTCTAAAATTGCCAGTATCTAAGAGCAGAGTATTAAAATCCAGTATGAACTTTGTGGTTTTATTTTACATTTGTTAATTTTCACTGAACTATGCAATAATCTGAAAAACCAACATATATCCCTATTATCTTTGTCAGACCCTTTCAAGAAGCAACATGAGACTTTCTTTTGTTGTATGTTTCTTTTTTTTGCATTTTAGATAGCTGTGTTTTCTACTGTGTTTGACTGGCTTCCATAGAGCATAAAAAAGTGAAGCAAAGCATTGCATTCCAAAGCTTCTTGAAAGTTACTGAGCTATTTCTTTGCTGACCCTCATCTCACCCTTCTCATCACTGGGGACAAAGGTCAAGCATTCTGAACTGACCGAATATGCATCGATCCCTGTCCTCATGCCCTAATTTACTAACATGCATTCATGAAGATCAGAGGGCAGCGAACAGAATGAGACACCAGTCTACATTTGTTCACACCTGGACAATTTAGAAAATACCATGTGGGAAACCCACAGGGAAAACCTGAAAATCCATACAGATGACCGTGGTAGCAATAACAACATCTTAGGATCGAACTAATGGGACCCTGGTGCTGTGAAGCACTAACACTTCGCATTGCATCACAGTGCCACCCAAAATATTTTATTGCATACATACATTTCATATGATGCAGCAGGTAGTATTGGTGCCAGCCATATTAGTATTTTTTTCTATGTGGGAAAGAAGAGTTAAAGGTATTGGTATAAGTGTTGGCATCATCAAGATGTATGCCCTTTGGCAAAACCCATGGCACTGCAGAATAGCTGGCAAAGTATAAAGAGCAAGTTAAGGCACAACTCTCCCAAACAACAGACTTCTCTTATCTGAAGAAGATTACATATCACGCTAAGCATCAGTATACAGAAGGCTGTGCCATCTAGGACAGCTACGATTAAATATATAGCCGGGGGTTCTCTACATTGGCCATAGAAATGGCGATGTAATTAAACCAGTGTTTATAAGACATTAGTTGTGGTATCAGGACCCAAAAATAAAGAAAGTGAAATCCCTTAATAACGCTCAATAAACCCACAGCTTCAGTTTGCTCCACTCTGTCTGCTCATCTTCTGGCAATCAGTGTTCTTGGCCTCAAAGCTCAAAACTTATAATTAACCTTTCTGAAGCAGTGATTTACTACAGGTGGCTCAAAGTAGCTGTATAAATCACATAATGTCAATGGAAAGTGTCTGGAACATGCAGAGATTTGTCAGTGGACTTTCTTGGCTCTCTTTTTTACTATCTTTCTTTTTTTACTCTGTCTTTGTCTTCTTTTGACTCTGTGTTAGAAAATTTTAAGGCACTTAAAGGATTATTGATTACATTTTTTTTAAACTTGTCTGAAAAGGCTTTGGAAGATCTGAAAGCAATTATCTCTCGTGCAAGTATAAATTGGAGTTATTTGGATCTCATTCTCTATTCATTATCCCAGACTGGGGTTGGGTACAGCATCCTATTTATTCTGGAGAGACTTCCAGTAGAAGTACTGTTGTGGTTTCTGTGGTAATCCTTCCTGTTACAGCCAAGGGCCTAGATGATTTTCTAACCTTTGTTTTACTGTGCTGTAGGTCTCATGACTCTGTAACTCTGGAGTCTCTGAAGTCCTCTAAATCACCTATTTAAATTGTCCTATTGTTGTCTACTGAATAAATCTCCTGCTCCTAGTGTCCCCAGTTTCCCCACCAGACCCTGGAAAGTTTATTTCAAACAGAGCCATAAACTTTAAGAGTACATTTATGAAAGAGTTAGAATCTGTCCACTTGGCGGTCTAGTGATGTGCTGAAATAACGCAACCCAGTTTTGTTGGTATTAACAGCAATCTTTCAGTTAGCATTTAGTGAAGAGTTTTAAAGTTTACAAGTAATTACATTCCTGTGACGTCGGGACTAAATGATTCCATTTATTGTTCATGAGATTTGCTTTTGGATAGTTGATTTTTTTTTACAATAATTGTTTGAATGCCATCACAAAATATGTAAATGATACATACAAATGTTCAACAAACTAATGTTCATCTAATATGAAATTAACTTTATTGCAATAATAAGTCACCATTTTAAGAAATTCTTAATTCTTTCAACAATGAGGAATGATTTAGCTAAACATGCTCATTGTTCAGATTTAGTGAATGACATAATTTTGTCTTTTAATTTTATGAAATTTTGTCATTTTTATCAGAAGCAGGCTTTTGCAAATGTAATACATGCCTTTCAGTCTTACTATTTTGCATGTGCAGTCTTCCATTCTCATTTCAGGTGCAAAGTTAATTGATTTGCATAAAGATCACCCTGTATTTTGCACCTTTAGGTATAAAGGTGCCATCATTTTTATTCATTATGGCAAAAACAGAATTACAACCAACATGTTGTACTATTTTAAGAGACACAGTTCTCTGACATGTCTGTTAGTAAATCAGTTTTTAAGATAAGTTTGCACCTGTTTTTAATCTTGCAGACCTGTAGTACGTTAGAGCCGATGAATGTCAGAGTATGTACTATGTTCAATCCTTTTTTGGATATTGATTGCACCAAAACCAAACTTTAAGTACGATTTACTGACAAATACCAGTTTTCCTGCATCCTCCTGAGCAATTTCTCACTGTGATCCTGTTAGCATCATTGGGGCCAAAGGTCAAGAAAGAGGAACTGAGCTTGTGCTTAGATGTTTGCCTCCCTAACCTTGATCTACTGACCAAGGATTCAACAGCAGGCGGTAGGAGCTTGCTGTTGAAGAAGAAACTTTTGGCCATCTCAGGGCACCATGCACACACACGTTCACACAAGGTAACTGTGAATTGTATCGGTCAGGTAGATATTCGTACAAAAACCCTCCACCTTCCTTTGTATGTGTCATTGGACACTATTGGATGGTGTATACTATAAACATCAAAGAGTGTTAAATGTGTTGAATGATGTTCAGTATAAGCATATTGTGAATAAGAGTCATACGATAAGCACAGGACAGTCTTTATGATTAGGTACAAATCTACAGTATCCAGGTGAGACTTGGATGTGGGCTTTTTTTTTTGTGAAGTGCAATTCTTTAGAGTCACAAGTGCAGAAGCTCCAAGCAGACGTAGAGCATCAGGCTAAATTAGGCGTGTGTGTGTGCCTGACGGTGGGGGGTGGATGAATGATCTATCAGTGGGTGTGAGAATGTGCACATTGTGAGTGAAAGCGATCTCACCTCCTCAGTGTATGTTCTGTTGTGGATTGTGATGTGACAGTGCAGTGTGAGCTCCACCGGTTTGTGGTGTGTATTTGTAGTCATGAGGATTTGGCTGTGCCTAATAGGGTGGATTCTGCTGGACCTACAGGTTCAGGGACTTGCAAGACACAAGGGTCAGAGGAATAGCTACGATTTCCATACAAGCAAATACTAATACACCTATAAATACCTGTACTTCTAAACGTGTCACCTACATACGAATCCAGAAACCTGGCAGGAATTCTTGCAAGACAAAAGGTATCTCAGACCCTCTTTAGCATTTTTTTTTTTCAGATAAAATCAGGGACAAACCTAACCTCGCTGTATCACCCTTCACTGTTCTCTTTGCAAAAAGAGGCAGAAGCTTTGTTTCTCTTTTATGAACAATGAGAGAGAGAGAGAGTCACAGTGGTTTTACTTTATGAGAAGACCTACAGCTCCAATATAATCTAAATAACACAAGAATGTCTGACTTTTATAGCTTTTGTCATATGACAACTCCAGATTGTATTTAGCCTGCATGGTTTGTTGCTATGATGAACTCGAGTCTATGAAGTTTCTTCCACTGTAATTAAACATGCACAGTTGCTCATTTTTTTCCTTGCTTTTCTATTTTTCCAAAAAATACAATTCCAGCACATTCCCTCTGTATTTTGCATCAATCAGCTTGCAAGACACTGCCAGTTAAATGTCGCCCCTTAATCATACCGCTGTCTGTAAGGCAGAATTATGAATTATGGCACTTTTCAAGTCAGGAACTGTGTTAGACTTGCTGTGTGAGACTCATACGAAAGCTCCTTATCTGATTCTGGTGAATTTCAAATGGTGTCCTGACGGAAACTGAACGGGACTTGTATATAATATAGGGACTATGTATGAGTCATTACGCTTCTTGGCATGTCTCACTGTGTGAGTAGAGTCTTTTTTAGCCTGCAGGCCTTAAACATGTGCGAGATGATATCAAGCTAATCCACTGAGATTTGGCACATTCAGGACAAAGCAAATGCAACTACTGTTATTCAAATCAGTCATTGTTGAGTATGATTAAGAGATCGAGAGTTTTATATTTGGGGAATACTTCTAACACCTACAGATGTTTAGAGTGAAATTGCCTACTTTTCTATGTTAAATTTGTCCGACTTGAACACTATTAATGGTTATATTATTTCTCCTGCATAGCAGGTGTTTCAGTAATTGAAAAAGGGTTTACACCCTAGTCGAGAAGTAAGGAATTACTCGCACTGGCAACTATGGGTGAATGTTCTGCTTTAAGGCTTCCGTGCCAAACCATCAGAGGGATTTCAGGACCACTGTACCCTTTGAGATAAGCTGGCCAGCAGCCCAATACAGGCTTTTGGAGATCGAGTGATAGCTTATCAGGCTACATTCATGGCCAAGCTCCTGAAAGAGCTATTGTTATTGGTAGCAGTGGAGTACAGTGATGCTTCTGCTCAAGCTTATATTTGGTTTATCATACTGAAATAACAGTAACAGTACCTGTACTAATAATTTATGCTTTTCAGTCCAGCAGAATAAACAGCTTGAAAATGTATGTGCTATTGAATCACTCTCACTGGCACTGAGCTGTATTCTCTCAGTATGGCAGCATGTTATATTAGTGACCAAATCCCAAACACATTCACTCAGCCACAAAATTAAATCTTCACATGGAATTATAGCCACAAGTCACAAATCATTCCTCTTTCATCTGTTATGTTGATCACAGACTAGTGCATGTGTTTAAGAGGAGACTCTGCTGTTTTTTATTTCCTGTGCTTTATTTCAAAACAAGGCAGTACAACATCTGCCTCACAGGTTCCCAGCTCCTGCTGAGCTACAAGTCCAGAGTCAGGATTTTCTACTACACCTCCAGGCCAAGGGCTTCACTTGCACTGTGTGTGTGTGTGTGTGTGTGTGTGTGTGTGTGTGTGTGTGTGTGTGTGTAGATTTTTAAAATGGTTTACATGAGTAATGGGAAAACTTGAGGGCTGCATTAGAGGACAGTAATCTATCTTTGTCTTTATTGATGTTTCTAGCCATGCATACCAAGGTCATCATGGCTACTGTAGCGATAGTTCACCAGTTTGCCCTGGGCAAATTCCTTCTGCGTGCAAATAAGTCATTCGAAGTTGTAGATGGCACCAACCATTCTACGCAGTGATAGCATCCAGTCACTGATGGGCCACAATACACCAAAGACTGTTTTGGAACATAATACAAAATACCACAATAAAATGATTAATTTACATATTTGATTTAATTTTTTTCCTACATTTACTACTAAAAAAAAAAGAAAAAAAGAGTGGCTGGTATGGGAAGAACTGTTTATAGATGTTATAACATAAGTAACAAGAACTAACTTGTTTCGTGGACGTTCCACAACAAAAGATTTAAATAATTATACAAATATTTAATCATTGGAAAATTGCTGGAGTATAAAAGAAATAAAACACTTAAGGACATGCTGTTATTGGAAAATAATCAACACTGAGGTAAACTCTAACCCCACTTCACATTGGACACATCACTCTACCCCACTCTGCTTTAATTTCCTATAACAGTAACTTCAACTACAACTTTTTTTATTATTATTTCTTAAAGATTCAGCAGGTAGAAAATACAGAAATGCATTTTGTCACATACAAGCTTGCCAGTAATATTAATCAATATATTGCAACTGTGTGTGTGTGTGTGTGTGTGTGTGTGTGTGTGTGTGTGCAGGGTGTGAGACCTGCACCGGAGTGGGCACCTCTACCGTGTGAGGGATGTCCGAACTTCGCTGGACCGAGGTAATCGGCACCCCTACAATTTGAGGTGGATGAGTACACTGACCTGATCGATCCCAGCAGCGTGTCTAAAAACGGTGGCTTACCCCACAAGATCTACCCACCTTTTGCTAAAGGCAGCATGGAGGCCAAGCCAGACTCTACCTCTAAACTTCTAGAAGAGAACATCACCACTGAGAAGAGCAGTCCTGACAAAGGGTTTCCTAAGAAGCCTGTGGATAACACCATTATTGATCTGGATGTTCCTTCCATTTTGAAAAAAACTGGAGAAAACTCAAGCCTCGTGGAGCCTGACTCCAACCTGCTGAAGGAAGGAGAGGAGAGAGTTCCACCTCCTGTTCCACCTAGCCCGTCTACTGACAGAAGAAATGAAACGCGCAGAATTGGGACAGAAGACCTGGTGCGAAGCTCAGATGGGAAGATGTATCACCTGCATGAAGGTCCTCCAGGGCCAATGGGGCCACCTGGGGAGCCAGTGAGTACTATCTACTCATTTCTTCTTTTGTTCTCATCTGATCAGACATGGTGACTTAAAGAATTGATGCCAAACTTCACTATCAATCACAATTAGCAGCACTAAATTGGCTAGGGTCCCCACTTCAGCTTGGGTTACTGCCTGTGCTGCATGTTCTCCTCGTATTTGTGTGGGTTTCCTCCTGGTTCTCCGCCTTCCTCCCAGTGTCCAAAAACACCCAGGTAGCTATACTAAATTGCCCCTTCCACACTTGCTCTTACAAACACCACAGTATCTTTTCCAATAATAAAATGACTTTAGTTAGTGTTAGTGTTTTTTTTAAGTCTAGTCAACTGTAGCACACAATATATATATAATATATAAATATATAATTTTTTTTTAATGACAATGGCTGCATTTATACTGTGGGATATCTTCACACAGATCTGATTTTTGTCATGCCTATTTGCATATTTCCCATATATGATGTAACCTACTTACACGCTGCGCAAATATTCGGTGTCATTTACAGTCACCTAAATCTAGGAGTAGACTTGGACCGGGTATCACATACACTTTATTACGTGGTGTTCATAAACCTTACTGGCAGTGTCACTGTTAGAGAAAGCATGTAATTTAAATCGATTATCTATGTATTTTACATGTATAAAATGTGTACAAAGAGGACTGCTGGTGACTTGGCCTACTTGCCTTTGCTTGTACAGATTGATAGCTTTTGCATTTACAGATCTGGCACTCAGCCAATACTAAACTCTGATCTTCCATTGATTTATATATTTAAACTCACGCACATGTACTTAGCCCAAAAACAAGGTAATTACGCTCAGGTATGTGAGCAGGGGCACTGTGTCTGGATTCCTTCTGACAAGTTGTACCTACATCAGTAACGAGGTTTAACTTGTTCAGACCCCATAGCTTGGCATTGCCTCTTTGACTTTAACTTCCAGTTTTTTAAGCCTTCCTTGCAAATAAAAACAAGTGTGGTATTCATTGTAAGTCGGTGAGCCACGAAAAAAATGCAGAGTGATGTCAGCTTAACCTTCTCAATAGTCTGGAAATAATAAAGCTGCTCAGCAATTCAAGCTGAATGGAAATCATTATACCCATAGAGCCCTTAGCTAACAAAACCAATCTTACATCGCAAATCACAAGAACTTCATCTGCATCTGTTTTAGGAAATAATTCAGCCAAAGACACAAAGTGTGTAGTGTAAGGCAGAACGCTCTCAGACTTTTTACTTTTTTTTTGTTGCTTTATTTGTTGGACTGACTTAAACTTACTTGAAACACAAACACAGACTGTAATATGCCGAAATGGCATGCCTCAATGTTTTCGCTGCTTTAAAATATGGAGGTGATTAGAATATTTATGACAAATAAGGAGTTATTTATAGGTCACTACCGACCAACACTATAATCTACCCTCTCGATTTTATATTAATCTCTGAAGTCCCTAATGCCCTGTTGGGTTAACGCCATCCAGAATAGTCCAATTTGTTACAATATTAAATTCTGTTATTATCCATTGCGCCAAGCATGTTTGCTGAATTGTTTCAAGCTTCTGATCTTCTTTACCATTTCACACTTTCAATGCTCGGCAAGTATCAATTGTCAGAATATCTTTATCAGAACTATACAGTCCCATTTAAGATCCTTATCCAGTTTACTCTGGTGTTCAGTCTCGCGGGTCTAACAGATCAAATTCTCCGTCTTCGTCACCCTCCTCGGGCAGAAGCAGGACCAGATGCAGCAGCATGTGGAGATACCAGGCCAGGCTCAGGGCCACATAGCTATTGGAGCTTTTTTGTAGTCCTCACGCAAACTCTGAGTCAGACATGAAAAAAAACACAGAGAAGGCAAAATACACCAGTGATGGCAAGTAAAAGCCAGCAGCAGGGAAACATTCAGTAATTAATGCTCTGTTTGGTGAAATCCCAGACAGACTGTCAACTCCTGCCAGTTGTAACATAACTGGAGATACCACTGTGTTTCAGGTTATAGCCAGGGGTCATGCAGCGTGTTAAACGCCATCAAGCGTGTCTTGTATATCTGAAGTTGACCAGGGATTAAACATTAAGTCGATTTCCTTCATGAAGCGTTCCAACTTTCAGTACGTTTTAATCGTCACGTATACGTCGAAAATTCTCGGTCTTTAACGAGGTTTTGTACTCTATAAACTCTGTCTTAGACACTGAGCACCAGATGTCCTAAGTTGTTTTTACTTGCCTTTAGATGTAATTATTCCACATTCTGTGCAAAAAAAAAGCCTTGTGTGTTGTTTAGAAAACTCATGTACAAGCCTAAACACACAATCTATGCATCATGCATGGGGCAACATGAGAAAAGTGCACTTCATCGACACAAAAAAAAGTGTGAAATGGAAAGTGAGGCTAATTACATTTCCTGTTCGATGTACTAAACTCTGGTCAATTAGTGTCTGTGTACGCCTCTCGAAACCAGGTCTAAATTAGCACTTTTTTGCTCTGAGCTTTATAGGCAGTGTTTCCAGGAGATAACTATTTACAGTACTCACGACTTTTAATACTTCTTGCTAATTTGGCTGCTTTTGACGGGCAAATGTGGCCATAGCACATAAATCAGGAACACATACATCAGATTCCTCAGTCTAACAAAGGAATTCACTACGTTAATCAGAACTTTTATTACCATAGTCAATTTTCCAATTCTTATAGAAGTTGCACAAGAAAAATAGAATACAAAATAACTTCTGTACAGCCATCTTTATTAAAAATAATTATAGCACAATATTGTTGAATTCACCCTTTAATACTGTGACCTAATGGGCCTTTCACAGTCTTTCTGATTTTCTCAGAGTCTATCTAAACTTTGTGGAATTTTATTGCTCACTTTGGCTTTAATGTTTCCACATGAAGCCTGGATTGATTAAATGTTTAGATGTAATGTAGCATTACTTTTTAATTAGCAAGTTATATGCAAATAATGATGTTTACTTTCTGTTACTTTAGGGTTGTCCTGGCAGTGTGGGCTATCCAGGGTTCAAAGGTGAAAAGGTGAGTGCCAGGCTTCTGTCTCATACCTGTTTAATGGCTGAAGAGTGAAGACGGGTTGTCTTGCCTGAGTCTCTGTACTGTCTCTTTGAATTAGGATGTACAGAGCAGTCCCTGGGGATATAGCCATTTCATTGCAGAAGTTCACTTAAAAGTTCATGGGCTTTTTGGTCTGAACTGTTGTGACCTTTAAGGATTCTTAGGAAATGCTCTAGTTTGGTCTGTGTTTGTGCCAGAACCCAAATCCCAACAGGAAAAGGCTGCAGAGAAAAGACACTGGTCAGACCTCTGGACATTTTTAATTAACACATGACAAAAATTGCAGTACACTGCATGTCATTCCACGCATTAAAATTGTTTAGCTGTTGCATGGCTGTCTTATAATAATAATAATAATAATAATAATAATAATAATAATAATAATAGTAATAATAATAATAATAATAACAGCAACAACAACAACAACAACAATAATAATAATAATAATAATAATAATAATAATAATAATAATTTAATACTTAATAATAATAATAATACTTTACATTTTAAAGAAAATCTCAAAGTGCTACAAAAAGAGTCATAATAATATAAAATTTAATTAAAAACACAGAAGTTTAAACATTAAAAGAATCTTTTACCTTTAAAAAAGGTACGTTGTCTCAGAAATAATTAGTGAGGGAGATTCATAGCCCAGACATTTCTAACCACCATCATGGGCATGTATTCAGAATAACATCTTGTGTGTGTATTTTTTAGTATATATGGCTGAACATGTGTCTTTTACTAGTTTTATGCAATGATAGTGGTGTTTAAGTAGATGATTGATTTAAAATTATTTTTGTCTAATCATAATAATTTCACAAGCGTTGCAAATATAATATTGAACACTTTGACGCTCCCTTCTAGGGAAGAGCTGGACCAGAGGGTCATCCTGGTTGGGTTGGAAACCCAGGGCCACCAGGACCACCAGGACCACCCACTTTTTATCTATGGAGGAACACAGCAGAGGAGTGGGCTTACTTTCAGGTAATCAGTTCACCTTCTCACTTCTGCATTTGCTATTTCTCATCACGTCAGTTCAGCGAGGTTATGACTATGTAGCACAGGTTTGTATCCACCATACAGTAACTAATTACTGCTAGGAACTGAAGAAACAGCAGATCACATGCCAGTGGATTGCTCTGAGGAATCATTCAAACCAGCTGTTTGGCTTTATCGCTTTACGTGCCTCATTGTACCTCATATGTTACCTCATATGTTACCTCATACTCATATATGTCACTTGTCATTATCGCAGAAATTGTGGCTCCATGTCGAGTCCATAGATAGAAATGAATGGCCACTTATCACTTTGTCGCTTGCTAGTGAAGAGTAAGAGGGTGAATCTAGTATCTTAAAAGCTTGTTT
>CM074959.1:18567237-18597296 GCA_037577455.1 Pangasius macronema | reverse complement strand
TGCTCACTGCTTGCTAGCTAGGGGTAGCTAGATTGAAATTTGTCTAGCTAGACTCATTGTGCATGTTGGTTTCAACAGTGGGACTCAGTCAGTCAGTCAGTCAGTGAAAATGCCTCTTCTAGGCTGGCCTGCTAGGTTGCAAAGTAGCCAAAGATTCAGATAAGCAATAAACACTCCCCTTTATTGGCTGCCAGTGTATAAAATAGCACCTGATGTAGCACATCCTATTTTTTGCATAGCAAAGTAGAAGTAGCCTCATATTTCTGAACTGAGAGTAAAGATTGAAACTTGATCAGAAATCAAGATCAATAATTGGACGCACAACTTATTGTCACAATAATAAATAAATGTTGTGGAGTTTATGATATTGTAACGTGTGTGTGTGTGTGTGTGTGTGTGTGTGCAGCGTACTTGTTTTGAGTTTTAGAATTAAAGACTTGTGCCTATGTTTTGGTTAATTTGGTCTCATCGCTAATGAAAACATGCCCACAGGTTAATGGACAAGCTGGTCAATGTTTACAGCTTACTGTCAGTAGGTCTAGACAGAGTTCCCAATTTTATTGTTAGAATAAACATGCCATATAAAATTCAGTTGTTGTGATAATGCTCAGTACTCGAGATAAGCAGTCTCCTCTGCGGGAAGCAAAAAAAGAAATCGATTTGATAGTAAAAGTGTCTGGATGCAGTATAGCTTTACCGTGAAACTGACTGAATTGAATCAAATTGGTGGCACTTACCTCCAAATACCACAAAATGCTGTAATGGCAACAAATTTAGCTTGCAGCGTTTGCGACGTTTATTAGATTCACAAGACGAATATGACATATTTGAAACATACCTACAACTCTCTATTCCACGAATCAAGAGACCAGAGTCCAGTTTAGTGGTGCCACAGCAAAAAGAAAAAAAGACTGAGCCTTTATAAACCCCTACATATACAGAGGCTATGTTTGTATACATTCACAGGGTCAACCCGGGAGAGAAGGCATACCTGGCCCGAAAGGAGATCCTGTAAGTATATCCACTGTTTTTTTTTTTTAAAGAAATATCATTTCGTACATTGTTTAACTTTAAAGATTTAAATATCGTGACAGTTGTAACAGGAAATCACATTGCCTATCGATATGTAATAAAGTAGACTTTATTAGAAATCTTAATGCATTTATTCTCTATTTTGTGATTTTAATATTATAGTGGTTCAAACACATTTTGTCAATTTTGCCTGCATATCTGTGTTTTAGGGCCCTATTGGGCCGACAGGACTTCGGGGAGAGCCAGGATTAGAGGGCCCCATGGTAAGTACTACAATATGTCTGATTCACTTTCATGTTTTCAAACGGATGTCCCAGATCCAACACTGCAAACGTCCTACGTTAAAATCTTCAGATTTAAAGTATTATCCGCCTTTCCCTTTCCCTTTTAAGATCGTATTTATTGTTACATTAGGTCATTGCTGTGCCTGTGCTGTAATTTTTGTCGACCATTGGAGGATGTTCCTAGAATACACATCCTTAAGTGATTTCCCAGCAGATGGCCACATTGTTGCATATAATATGGCATCCAGTGAAACTGTACAACATGATGTGATCATTTCCCCATGTGGTTTATATGCAACTTTGATAGCTTTCATTTGTATCACTCGTATGATATCGAGTGCCAGACCAGCTGTCAGAGTTTATCCTATTAGCATGGTTTTAGATCTCGATAAAGTAAAATCCTCACTTCTAGAAAAAGGCTTTGAAGCCACACAGACAGAACGTTTCGTTTAATGCTATCAGAGAATCCATGCAACTGAGTACTGATGAAACGTGCTGTCTGAGCAGCTCATTTCATTAGAACCAGACATTTAATCATTTAATTTATTAGTAATTGTGTCATTGTTTGTGCTCATGACATTCAAATCCATGAGAAACGTTCTCGCTGTTTAACTGTCACATTTAATGGGCACGCTTATGTACTTTTTTAAATTAGATTGCCTTTGGGAAATTGCGGTTTTAAATGACGCCCGATAGTTTGGTGTCACACATGCAGGATGATTTTCACATGCAGATTATTCTCAGTGTCCCTGTAGGTACTGGCCATGAATGTTTCATTACAGGCTGAGGGTGAGGGTGTAAAAAAAAAGACCACACAGCGAAGGAAACATTTGTGTGTTTTACTTTAATCTACATAGTTTTTTTTTTTTTACATCCAGGTCTCAAATGAAACCTGCTAAAAGTGTTGATAGTTGTCAGGTTGTTGAACTTGTACATTGGTTCATTAAAACGAGCACAGATTTATGCGCCTGGAATGACGTACTAACAAATCTGAATCTGAATCATGAAAGTCAAACGACATCAAAACAATCAGTTATCTGAGCGCAAATGCTGAATCAGCTTCAACTGCAGAGAAACAAGCTTTCATAAGATGTGTATCCTTATATACATCTAATTTACATGAAACAAGCAGCAAGCCAATAAAGGGAAAAAGCAGTTAGCAAAGGAAGGGAAGGGAAGGGAAGGGAAGGGAAGGGAAGGAGGGAGGAAGGGAGGAAGGAAGGAAGGAAGGAAGGAAGAAAGGAAAATTTCACTGAAGATATATATATATATATGTCATATAAGCTGATGTAGGAAAATACAATACTCATAGTCATGGTCCATATTGAACTTCAGAGAATACGTAGGCAGCATCAAACAAGGAATATCCATAATCATAAATGAGGAGAAGAGGAGGGTCAAAACCAGGAAACACAGAAATTTTGAAAACAAGGTTTGGCCTTAACAAGATGAATGCATTGTAAGACTTCGCAATGAACAACAGAAACAGCATAGTTTAAACAGACAAACTAATTAAGGCGTAACAGTAAACAGGTGCACACCATAGGTAACAAACCAATGACGGGTCAGGGTGGAGACAGGACCAATTTACATTTTAGTAAAAGGTTTCTGCATATGCAATAATGATTACAAGCTATACTTTTTACTCATTTTTGATGATATTGATATGGATTTGTATTAACTGCAAATCAAACATTTTTAGATTGTTAAAATCAGATTTACACACACTCCTACCTTCGTTTACCTAATCAGGTTTCTCTTTTCTGAAAGTCTTTTAATTACGATTAACATGCCCTCAAAATCATAAAGTATGTACTTTTGTCTTTCTTTATCATGATGCACTTGAACAATGAAATGTTGTCTCATTTTATTTTGTGTTAGGGTTCATTAGGAACACCGGGTCCAAAAGGATTTATAGGTCTTACAGTAAGTGCATCGTTATTTTAACCATTTTTTTCCTACACGATTATTAATGTCTTTTAAGTTTTATCTTAAGGTTTCATTATTTACTATGAACTTCAGTGTTAATGCATTTGAAAACATTTTGCCACTTAATTCTAGCTATATGTGCACGTCTACTAATAGCAACTTCCGCATTATTATTACAATTATTTTTCAGTCAGAATAAGCCATACTTTCTTGGTTTATTATATGAACTGTATAGGAAGATGCCATGTTGTTTACATATAAACAGGGTAAGAGAGGACCTGAGGGAGACAACGGAGAACCTGGACCAAAAGGTGACAAAGTAAGTGCTACTTCAGAAAGATACTGGTGTTGGCGTTTACTCAGCAGTTTATTGCTTAAAACGTAAAATGTCGTGTGATCTGAAATACATATTTTAATGGAGTCATGTGATGTGAAAAACATTAAGGAATTAAGATATCATTCAGACATTATGAATGCTCATCTTTTTACTAACCCAGGGTACTAAAGGAGACCCAGGGATACAGGGATCTCAAGGTGAACAGGGATCCACTGGTTTTCCAGGTTTTCCAGGGATCAAAGGTCAGCCTGGACCAAGAGGGATACAGGTACTGTACATGTCAAAAATCAGTTCATTTATCTATAATATAGCACATTAATCAGTGTTATTTTATTCATCACTATTTGATTTGAACACTTTTTGCTATTTGTCTCTTTCTTAGGGAGAAGATGGAGAAGTGGGTCCACAAGGCAAATTAGGAAAGGAGGGGCCAAAGGTCAGATGTCTGTTTCCTGTTGTCTTCCCTGTTGTTTTACTGTATCCTTGGCAGGAACCAATCAGATGAACACAATTTTCCATTTACACCACATACTGATCAGTCAGTCTATTCAGCCTAATGTCTCTTACCAGTAATCTCACCCCAAATCTTTTCCATAATTACATGCCCAAATCTACATATATTTGCTACTAATGACATCAGTAAGCTATAATTTTGTAACATAGAAACCTCAAAATGAAACTCTGTTATCAACCACATACCTTCCTGCATTTCAGTACAGGGGCTTTGTTTTCACACCAGATGGTTAACACTGGGGTTTTGCTATTTTGGTTGGGCGCAAAGCCAAAGTTTTTGCAAACTGCTGTGGGTTAAACAGTGTAAAAGAGGAATAACATTTTTTCCCAACCTATTTTAGTCTGAAAATATGAACTCAAACCTGTTTCCTCTCTGCATTGTTATCCTAGTTTGACGCTGCTCCATTTAATGAATGATTCTGTCCTTGCCTTGGCTAGTCTGTTGCCGATTGTCCGACCTGAAGTTTTTTTTTGTCTGCTTCAAGCGTTTCAATAAACCCTGCAATTAAATCCAATTTGTATGTATGCGACACATGTCCAGTTTCTCACAACCTAGTTTCGCTGATATACTTTTTGAATTAAATACTTTTATATACTTACTCTTATAACAATAATAATAACAGAGTAGCCCTTAGCTGTAAATGTGAAATTACCTCTGTGAGAACCCACCAGAGATGTCATGCCCTTCAATACCTTTATTACATATTCTGTATTTTTTGTTCCCACATGCACGTACGAAATGTTGCACTGTTAAGGTTAAGGAAAATCCGTAAATAGTTCCTTGTGTAGAGACGTTAGATTAAATGTGTTATTGACCTTGAGTGAATGGTAATTCTTTCCACCACATTAATTTTCAAATTGACAAAATAATGAATCATTAACATTCCTGTTACAAATACATTTGCATGACCTGAAGAGGTACAGCTCATGCACATGCAAGTAGAAGGTTTAAAGAAATGTGTCTTGAGAATATTGATAAGGATTTGTAAAGACATAAAAAATAATCAAGATGAAAAATAATCAAGATGAAAGTTTATTGTTAATTGCTTCATTTGAATGTATAATATTTGTCCTAAAGGGCAACAGGGGACCGCAGGGTCGTCAGGGAAAGCCAGGACCAAGGGGACCAACGGTAGGACAGCACAATTTTTTAACTAGTTTTAAGCATCTCAACAATTAGAAATGATCCTCAGCGTATAAATATATTATTACGTGCTGTTTCATGGTTTCCTGACTGATATATTGCAATGTGCATCTGCCTGTATTTTAGGGTCGTACAGGGCAAAGAGGTCACGCTGGAATGCCTGGATCTCCGGTGAGATTATATTTTTTACACAGACAATAACAGAGCCTAAAGTGCAAAAAATTTCAGAATGTCCGATTTGGCTTTGTTTTGGTATTTCAGGGATTTCCAGGTCCTCAAGGAGGAGTCGGGGCTGAAGGAAAGCCTGGTACACAGGTTCCCATTCTATATTCTCATACCCTGATTACTGCTTACTGCTTTTCTCCCTGCTGACATGGAGAGTATAGAGTTGTGCGTATAGAGTTTCTACAAGGATTTAAGTTTGACCAATTCTCCAATACCATATTAGCATAACATTAGTAATGTGATTTTTGTAATTTCTGCTTTTTAAACCATGTGCTGCATGATGATATTTTATACTTTCACTCCCAATAAATTGGAAGGCTTTTGTGAGAATTTGCTGCACAGTATGTCATGCTAAAATTGCTTTAGGCTGTAAATACATTAAAAAAAAAACTACGGTATGTCATCGGAGTCTGATAAGTTGTGGACACAATCAACTGTTGGTGCACATTGGGGAAAAAAGGCAAAGTAATAGGATGTGCTGGTGTTATTTTATAAGCTGCTGAATGGTGAAGGTGGGAGCCATAATTGTTAAATTGAAGCACATTTGCAGTGAATAATGTAATAATTACAACTATGGATATTCAGTCACTATACTGCACTCTTAATAGATTCGATATTTATCTAGTATCAACATACTTTTTTAGTTTTCATTTTCAAATTGTCTCTTGCATTTTTTTGTCAAATTGTATTACATATTGACAGCATTGAAAAAAAACGACATTTCCTTTTTTTTTTCCTTTTATTTAGGTGTAACGGAAAGTACTTAAGTTTAAAGGCTGTGGTCTAAATTCTGATGGAAAAACTCCATCTTGGACACTTCTACTCAAGAAAACTCTGGCAACCTCAGAAGCATGAACTAATCACTGATTTAATGCTGATTTTTAACATAAAATCCTGACAGGGGAGCCCACACTGCAAAAAAATGACATTTTAGCAAGTGAAAGTAATCGTGAAAATAGTCAATTTGATCTTGTATTCCCTGTTAAAAGTTTACAATAAACCAACTGTACAATTCTTATTAACATCATCACCTATTTCTAGACATTTTTCACTCATTTCACACTTGAAGCAGTCGGCAGATAATTTAGCTAATTTTACACATTTAATTCTAGAAGGAAGCAAAAAAAAATATTTTATTTATTTTGTTTTTATTTTAAAAAAAAATGTCAAGAAATAGGTCTGATAATCTTATATTTGGCGTATTGTAACCTTTTTATAGGATATACTAGATAAATTTGACTATATTCAAGATATTTTCACTTGCTAAGATGTATTATTTTGCAGTGCAGAAAATCAATTTAAGCAGCTACATAACCTGAATCTGAATATGTGGAACGTTCTTCACATAAATATCGACTTTTAGACTTAAGCTAAGCTAAGTCTGAATATGGCTCTATATACAGCATGTAAAATGAATATTGTAATATTGTAATAAATTGGTAAATGAATTGTATTTATTTTTCGGATGTTTATGTTAATATTTATAATGCGTATTTGTGTATATTAATGTTAGATTAAAAACTCCAAGGTTTCAGCAAAACTCCTGTTATACACTAACGGAGTCTGGATGTATTTCTATTACATTTCATTGCTTAATATTTTTTTGTATTTCAGGGACCCCAAGGTGCTACAGGTAACCCAGGTGGGAAAGGACTAAGGGTGAATACAGTTCTTTGCAAAATAAAGCTTCAGGCAGTGATTGAAAAACAGTTTCCTTTTCATGTACTATATGTGTTTTCTTTATTCATCGGCCCCTACCACTGAGCTGTAGACGTTATCTGACAGCACGATGGTTCTGAAATAAGCTCTTGTTTGTAAACTGAATCATGTTTTATAGTGGATGCGATACGCTCCACACACATTCTTTTGAAGGATTATGCTGAGTGAAAATGGGCTGCTTGTTGAATGTTGGAAACCATAAAAATATGATCCAGTAAAATATGGCATGCTGAAAATGTAATGGCGACTATAATCATCTGAAAAATAAATACACATGAACACAGCCTGGTAGTAATATATATTTTCTTTTTCTTTTTTCCTTCTTGTTCATCCAGGGCTTGCATGGCACTGCTGGGGAGCCTGGTAACGATGGACCTACAGGACCTCCTGTGAGCTTCCTTTTATCTTACCACCATTCATTCATTTATTCTAAATGGCTTAAGGACTGTATTAGTAGTTCAGGCACTCCCATTTCATTTAGTCTCTAATTTAATAAGAATATCAGTAAAGGCAGCTAATTGGTATGAGAGTTAATTTGTTTGCAAGCAAGCTGAAAACTGATTTACCCAGAAGCCAATTTATAGTGGGCTAACACTTTTAATCTGTGTAAACACGTGCATTCATAATATTCATAAAATATATATATCGTTAGCCTCATAGCATAATTACCCAAGTCATATTTGGTCAAAAATGACTTAGGCAATTATGGTATGAGGCTAACGATATGAAAAATAAACCTAAATAAACCTTTAGAAAATAAGGACTAGTATAATCATGACAAAAACAGAGAAAACATGATGTTTTTTTAGCTTAAGCCTGACTAATATGCAGTGTTTTTACTTATAATAATGTGATGAATAAGGTGTTTTATCATAAACGTACCTGACATTACCTGACGTAATAATTACCAAGTTACATTTAGAGTAAAGAAATGCTATTCAGCTGACTGATAATGTTAAGTGTCTTTCAGTGTCTTTAACTTAAACAGTATCTTTGACCTATAATTCATTCAAGTCCATCAAACTCTTTTTTAGACAGCATGTAGATTATATTTGCATATCATGCCCACAAAAATACCCAACACTATGGAGACGATTCGGTGCCAGAGGGAAAAGCAATCACAATGGTGAACCCCATAAAATACAAACTGCATTGCTCTTGTGAAATGTTATTATATGTGGAGAATGCATCACACCCAAAAGCAAAACCTGAAGGTTTGGCACTGCTCTTGCACTGTTTGATCTCTTTCATGTTTTTTTTAGGAGCGAATGCTGAACGTGCATCACGAGTAAACGTGAAACACCTTTAAAAGCATTTGCGTTTAAAATGGGAAATTAATCACAGCAGTGAAGGAATGTGAAGTGCAATAAACAAACATGAACTTTTTATTGGTGACAGATGGAAAACAATCTACACTAAAAAGCAAAAACTTTATCGCTTTGTTCTTGTCACTCGATGTCTTCAGTGGTACTTTTTAAAGAACTAATTGCACTAATTGCAATTTCACATTTTGTATTCCATGCAGCGCTGAAATTAAATCCAAAGAAGGCCCTTTATTGGCTCTTATTCCCTCTCAGTTTTTTTCATTCTTCGTGGTGAAGGAACACTATTAACACCATTGTGGTCTGATGGTTTTCTTGTCATGGACAGGTCCTCAGAAGCTTTAGCAAGTTCTAAATTTCTGCAGGTCTTTGCTGTTACATTTGGGTTCTTCTTCAGATTTTTCAGCATTGCTTGCTCTACTCTTGGTGCACAGTTGCTCTTCTAAGGTCTTCTGAAATGTGCTGTAATCAGAGCATGGTTTATATATCCAAATCTTTCTTGAGAGGACAATTTAATAATGAATAATTCAGTAATTCATGTAAGCTTACTTACAGTTGTACCTATATACCCAATATTATTCCATTTGCAGGGTCCACCTGGACGAGAAGGACCCATGGGCAGCCCAGGTCCACCAGGAGAGAGGGTAATTGTGTTCCTGAGTATTTGCTTGTTTTAGATCTTTTGTGTGTTAGATGAGTATTAATCTAATTAATAATTTATCTTTGTTATTTTCTCAGGGTTTTTCTGGAAAGCCAGGAGCAGTGGGACCTCAGGGCCCTGTTGGCATGTATGTAAGTGATGCTCCTGCAGCGGTCTCCAGGAAGTGGGGATTTTCTACTCGTATTAATTAATATGCATGTCTGTAGTCTACAGAGAAATGGACTTAGTGGTCAGGTTTATTAGGTATCTGCTTGTTAACCCAAATGGTCTTTACTTTTTAACAGCAAATATGCTAATAAGTATTTAAGTAGGCAAGGTCAAAGGGGTTATTTTTTGCTTGACCTTACATTATAAAGGAAGGATGAGACCTGAGAGAAACGTGATCATGCAGTGATTGTGCATACTAGAGAGGATGGTTCTCTGTAGAGGTAAAAAAAAAAAAAAAACAGTGAGTGGCTATAGTGGGTATTAGGAAAATTAGATAATATGACATGATTCCCAGATTTAGAGAAATGTAGATGGTAAAGTTGAGATAAAGATCCAAAGATCCGTCCTGCTTTGTGTCATTAGTATACACTGGTGGTGGTTACGACCTGATAAATTTAAGGCCCTGTCACACCAGGTCAGTTGTCACTCATTGAAACTTCAGACTTGATTGGCTGTTCAGAGAAATACAGAAATAGAGAAATAGACCTTAGCAAACCAATCAAACTCGCAAAAGTATCTTTTTTCCCTCAAAATACTCATCTGCTAATTTTTTCACAACTTATGTAGCTGGCTATATTTTTTAAACAATTTGGCCATGCAGACCATTTAGCTTTTAGCACCCTTTTGTATGAGTCCATTAGAGCTGTAGACACAAATAAACTAGTATATATCAAAGAAATGCCAACAACGTGTTTTGTAGATATTCTTATTTTAAACGTTTTCTCAATTCCAGTAACATGGGAGAAAAAAAAACATAGAATCCATAGAACCCACAGAAAAAAATAGTAACCAAACTGAGTATTACTTCACAGTAGCAGCAAGTTATTCTCCTTGTGTGCTGAACAGATAGTTGGAGTTTATGTGTGTGTGTGAAAATCATAACTAGAACCATAAATATAATATGACAAAATAGTACAGCACTATTGGTACTAATATTGGTACACTATTTTGACATGCTATTTAGTATAGTATAGGACATAGAAAGCCCAGCTGTGGACATAGAATACCCAATACAGCGCATTTAGACTGTGTTTCCTTATATATTACGATGTTTTTCTGCTCTTCAAGGGTTTCCCAGGAAGCACAGGAATACGAGGAAGACCAGGACACATGGGAGAACGGGTGACTAGAATATCATATGCATAATATTGTTGCATAATATTCATACTTTACTTGTGAAAGTTTGGAATTATGCAAAAACTTTAAGTGATTAAACTATATAACTGATAGGGAGAACCTGGAGTAAAAGGACCCCCAGGACCCAGTGGAAAGCCTGGACCTTCAGTAAGTGTTATATTATAATATATATAATATTTATTTTGTGTAGGAGAATCTTCTCTAAAGAGTGATATATAGTGCATATATGGACATGTATGACTCATTCTGTTTCTGTTTAAAGGGACCAACCGGCCCAGCTGGAGAGAGAGGACCTCCAGGACCAAAAGTGAGATTCCTCATCACATGACATAATCACAGTAGAGACGGCAGTGTGGTTTAATGCTTTATAATGCAGATGATGAACTGCTTGTTTTGTAATGCAGATGAGAGTACTGCTATCATCTTTCACTTCTTCTGTATTCTCATTATACATTGCATCTCGTCAGGGCAGACAAGGAGATCCTGGACCTCATGGAATAGACGGAGCACGTGTAAGTCATATTTTATATATCACCATAATGTTTTCCCATTGTTCTTTAATTTGATATATGGTTGGATTTTACTTCAATATGCCCATATTTTTCCATTAAAAAAGATACATGAGACAAAATAAAACCTTCACTCTATACAAAAGTCTATATATTTTCAGGAAGTGGCACAGAGAATAGTGCTCCTCTGTCTGAAAAGGTTGGGAGAAATACACCACATCAGTCCTCATAAACTCTTCAAATGTAGCCTCCATTTCTCAGCCATTTCATAAAGGGTACTTGACAACGGAACAGCCTTTAGTAACAACCTATGTCTTTAACTTAGACTGCAGCCTAGACTAAGGTAGGGTGAAAAAATAGATTAAATAGATAGTTAAAAACTAGAAACTAGAAATTAGAAAAAATAGATAGTTAGAAAAAATAGATTAGATCTATTAGAAAAAATAGATAGTTAAATTGACCCAAGACTCTTCGTTGATTCTTAAAAATGCAAGTGCCATATTTATTATCCTCACTCTGGTAAGATACGTGTTTTGTGTTATTGCAGTGATAAATAATCAGTGTCTTTGCATGCTTTATTCCATCATTTGTGTATGTACCATGCATTGTCCATGGTGCTGAAGGAGTTGCTGATTCAAGTGCTGGTGTTCTGGCACTTTGGGGTCAGTAGTGCCACTTTATTAGGGCCCAGGAACACACTTGAGTAATTAATTGTCTTACAGAGAATTTGTAACAGTTGTCATGGCAAACAGAAATCGCCAAATTGTAGCACAAATGACCCCAAAATGCGAGAACAGCAACACTTGAATGAGCAACTCCACAATGGGCCTCATTAAGCAAGCTGGGTACAAACAAATGTATTCATAAATCATTCAGAAGAGAATTTGTCTAAAATTATTATTATTATTCATGTGCACCCAGTTTGGAAAATGTTCATATCCTACAAGGGCCCCTGAATGTGTGTAAATTTATGTATAAGGGAAACTCACTAATGAGAACCTCGATTGATCTTCAGATTGTATAATTGGAGATTTACTGCAATTTTATATATGGATTACACTGACAAGTTTAAATCAATTATTTATTTTAGTTGCACACACAAATTTGGTGAACATAATGGTGCCCTATGAAAAGAGAAAGTGTTAGTGTGTAACCTTTTGAAGATTTAGTTCACTCTGCCCTTAGGAGGTGCTCTTTCACCATTTAGTCATCATTTTACCATTTTCAGCTCAGTGCAGTTTGCCTTTTATGGAGTTTTGTGGGCGTCACTAAATGTATATCAGCTGTGTCATGAATGCAATTGGTAACTTACAGGTGATTACAACTGGCAATTAGAAACATACGCATGTTTCCTCCAGCATCCCAAAAACATGACAGTAGGTGGATTGGATACCAACAAAGCAATGAATATATTGATTGAACAATCACACACTCATTCACACCTAGGGGCAAATTACCTTAGCCAGTCCATCTATTGCCATGGTTTTGGGAGGTGGGAGAAAATTGCTGTACCTGGAGGAAACCCATGCACTCATGGGGAGAGCATGTGAAACCCTACATAAACAGTAAGCTAAGCTCAGGATCCTACCAAGGATGATGAATATGTGTTCCACCACCACATTTCTTTGCTAAGCAAGCAAAATTTAAGCATGCTTGTTTCAAATACCAGTGTGACTTATTATCCATAAAGTATAATAACTATTGGTATACATTGCTTTCTCTGTTGCAGGGTCCTCCAGGGCTGCAGGGTGTTGATGGGATGATGGGAAGACCAGGGCCTGATGGCAGTAAAGGAGGTCCAGGAGATCCAGGCTCAAGCGGGCCTCCAGGTATCCCAGTAAGTATTGCGTTCATGCAGCAATGGAAAATCTATTTAAAATTTCTGCTGAAAAAAAAATCAGACATCATGAGTGATGTGTGTGGCCATAGTGTATTGGTGTGTTTAGTAGTGTGCATGCTGAAGGTGTTGCATTATTTTCCCCAGGGCTGTCAAGGTGAAAATGGGTTGTCCGGACCAGCTGGGGAGAGAGGGGAGAAGGTGAGATC
This sequence comes from Pangasius macronema, assembly GCA_037577455.1. Taxonomy (NCBI): domain Eukaryota; kingdom Metazoa; phylum Chordata; class Actinopteri; order Siluriformes; family Pangasiidae; genus Pangasius; species Pangasius macronema. Next base: position 18,584,231 of record CM074959.1, on the reverse strand, counting down.
ACTAATAGCCTAAGTGCTATTAATCTTGCTATGTTTGAATCACTTACATGAAAATGTATGTGAACTACCAGGGAATACTGGGGCCTCCTGGTGATATGGGGCCTTCTGGACTTGAAGGTGAACAGGTCAGATTATCAGCTATTGCAATATTTACAAAATTTAGGGATTTTGTTGACACTTTCTAGTAATTATGTACTTTTGCTTTCCTTAGGGTCCACCAGGTATAGTTGGACCAGAGGGGCCACTAGGGAGAAAAGGGGATCAGGTAAGGTGATAAATATTACTTTGCATGAAGGGATTAAACTTTATTGTACTACAGAAATCGTGGACTTTGAAGTCCTGATTGTTCCTATTTACTCATAGGGAGAACGTCCGGAGACACCATTGTAACCAGGAGTCCCTGTCTTTCCTCTGTCACCAGGTGTCCCATGTTTTCCAGACGTCCCAGCACCTGGGCCACTGGGTAAAGAGGTGAATGGGGTTTTTTTCAGCACACTATATCATCAAGGTCTGTGTGAAAACCACATAATACTATACAAATGTTTGATGTGATCTTGTCTCATTCAAGGGAGATGTTGGTAAACCTGGGGATCCTGGTGACCCTGGGCCCAAAGGGGAAAAAGTGAGCCATTAATTTTATTTTAGAAATAAATCACATAATTTGTACCATCTGTTCTGAAAAATATCTGACACTCAATACATATTAAGGCTTTTGGGATTTTTTTTTCAGGGTCAAAAAGGCCCTCAAGGGATGACTGGTTTAGAAGGGCCCTGGGGAGCTGTAGGAGAAAGAGGAGAAAGGGGACCAAAAGGGCACAAGGGCAACATTGGCCTTCTGGTGAGAGCAGAAATACCATAGATGTGCTCCTTCATCTGCAGATATGGTGTTTTATGTGTATAAGGAGATAACTCCGTCCACCTTATCCTCAGGCTGAGCCAGGTCTTATGGGTGGAGTTGGATTTGGTGGGTTAAAAGGACTTCCTGTGAGTGGATTTTTTTTTTTATTTCATTTACTTAAATTTGGAGTGTTTTGAATCAGTGTGATCTATGATTAATAATTTTGTTAAGTTGATCTTAACAAACTGTTATTCTTTACAAGGGTGAAGCAGGACCACCAGGGCCATTAGGGGCAAATGGACCCCCAGGGGACAAGGTGCTAAATTTATTTCACAGTTTTGCATTCAACCCTAAAATCTGTGTTTGTAATCAATAGCTTTACCCAAATGACAGCATTGTCAAGAATCACCAATGGACATTAAGTCATGATGTTTTTTTTTTACAAATGCCATAAAAATGTGCTGCTGTAGCTTTAAGGTACACAAAACTAAATCATACACTTTCTGGAAAAAGTATTGAGTGGTGTAGACACTTTTTGTAGGACCTTTGTACGTTTGGTGTGTACATTTCACCTGGGAAAATGTATGCAGTGTACCTTCAACTCATTTCATGAACATAATTAGACCTGAGGGACCACTGATGTAGCTGTTAGGGTACATTTCTATTGACTGCACCTTTAGAAGACAAATGTACCTGCACAGAAATTTACTATTACTTCGTGGAGTACTTGGACTGCACATTGATTGAATGTGTCAGTGAGAGAGTAAGTCAGTGAGTCAGTCAGTGTCAGTCACTCACTCACTTGCTCACTCACTTACTCATTCTGTCAGTTACTTACTCAGTCACTAAGCCAGTCACTCACTCACTCACTTGCTCACTCACTTACTCATTCTGTCAGTTACTTACTCAGTCACTTAGCCAGTCACTTACTTACTATCTCTCTCGCTCTCTCACTCACTCACTCAATCTGTCAGTTACTTACTCAGTCACTTAGCCAGTCACTCACTGTCTCACTCACTCCCTCACTCACTCAATCTGTCAGTTACTTTTCTCAGTCACTTAGCCAGTCACTCAGTCAGTCACTCAGTTAGTCACTCAGTCAGTCTGTCAGTCAGTCTGTCAGTAAGTCAGTCACTCAGTCAGCCACTCACTTGTTCACTCACATACTGATTCAGACAGTTACTCCCTCAGCCACTCTCTCAGTCAGTCAGTTGGTTAGTCAGTCAGTTAGTCAGTCCCTCACTCACTCAGTCAGTCACTCACTGACGCAATCATTCACTTATTCACTCAGTCAGGCACTGATTACTCACAGGTACTCCCTCAGCCACGCGCTCAGTCAGTCAGTCAGCGAGTCAGTAAGTCGGTCAGTCGGTCAGTCAATCAGTCCCTCATTTATTCAGCCACTCACTCATTCACTCACTCACTGACTCAGTCAGTCAGTCACTCACTCACTCATTCACTCACTCACTGACTCAATCAGTCAGTCAGTCACTCACTCACTCATTCACTCACTCACTGACTCAATCAGTCAGTCAGTCAGTCACTCACTCACTCATTCACTCACTCACTCACTCACTCACTCACTCACTGACTCAATCAGTCAGTCACTCACTCATTCACTCACTCACTGACTCAGTCAGTCAGTCATTTAGTCACTTACTCATTCACATTTATCAGGCTGAATTCTCCATTTGGGAAGCTTCTACTCAAGTGGCTTTTTTAACGATCATTGCCGACAGCATTTGCATGTCTTTGGGTTTTAATTAATTTTGAATATAATTTTTGATAATATTGTCATCCCTGTGACACCCAGTGATTTACTGCACTCATTAACTAAACTTTACAGAGTTAATCTATTTAATCTATAAACAGAAATATAAAACCACTTCCATTTTCTGTAAAGCATCCTTTATCCTGTAAACTGTTTTTTCTGTTGTTTTACTTTCAGTAAAGCACTGCTGTTTAATTTTTTTTAATAATAAAGTCGGGGTCGTAACGTTGTAAAAAAAGATAGAAACCTTATCCCGTTATTTTGTAGTACGGAACAGCAAGTCAGCACAGTTTACTGTTGCCTGCCTTCCATGCATGCAATGTGTTTGCTTATTAATCTTATTAATCCTGTTTAATCTAAGAGACAATTTAATATAACCTGGACTACTCAAATTCTGTTTAATGCATTCATATAAAAAAGCACCTAGTGAAGAACATAATAAAAACTAGGCTACAAACTCCTGTCAGAGGATAATGGCAGATGGGTGCAATTAAAAAAAAAAGATAGATTTCATGCAATCCCTAAACCAAATATAGTCAACATACGCGTTTGTTCTAACTCCTAGGGGGAGATGGGGCCGTCTGGGAACGGACCGTACGGACCTTTATGGCCCGGAGTCCATACTTAGGGAATTTGTAGGGAATTGTAGGGACACACTATAGCGAGAGTATAACCACAGATATTTAATATAAGAAGTCATGCACGCTGGTACTTTTCCATTTAAATACCTAACAAGAATATTTTTATTTTTCCCTTAGAAATAATTTCCATTATAAAGACTATATATTTGTATGCAAATAATTTCTGTTTTTAAATTAGGGAATAGCTGGCGTGGGAGGAGTGAGAGGAGACACTGGAAAGCCCGGGCCACAGGTTAGCATCTACTACTCTATTTTTTAGTGTCACGTATTAAACGTATAATAGATAATAAACAGAAATTAACGGAATTTATGTCCCATGACTTCCCGGACGTCCAGGATTAGGAGACGTTGGCCGAAAAGGCTCTGCAGGGCCGGATGGAGAGAAAGGAGAACCAGGGAACCCAGGAGAACCAGGAGAACAGGTAGGAGACCATGATGAGCTACTATAACTACTTACTATAACAGAAAAGTTCTGCTTAATAAATGCTGTATATATTTAAATAATTATATGTGTTCTCCAGGGACCAGAGGGCCTTCCAGGTATTCAAGGACCCCCTGCATTGTCTGGTCTAGAGGTTTGGATTTCCCTTTATGTCCTTTTGCACAATTCCAGACACATGATTTTGTAGCTACATTGGCAGCAATAGCTTTGCAGATTTTGTCTCAGTGTATATACTTCCCACTTTCCAATCACCAGGGGCCGTCAGGAGAGTCAGGACTTCAGGGACCACCAGGTCCACCAGGAGCTCAGGTAGGTATACACCAGGGGTGTCCAAACTTTTTTCAAAAGGCACCAGATTAGACCTCATCAAAGTACCGAAAGGCTGGTCATATACAGTATTGTATCAATGAGTGATCCTGTGCAAATTAGTTGCTTAAGGTTATAGGGAATCATCTTCTGAAGCCTAATGAGGAGATAATAACTAATAACCTATGAGATTTTTATCTATTGTTTACACCTCATTATAAAAGAGCTATGCCTCCTTTGATAGTGGGCTCACTTCTCTGGTATCGCTGAGGTGCTGCAGAAGAAGAATAAACTTCTCTCCTTTTGATCTATAAGATTGTCTGCTGGTTCTGTAACCCTTTATCCCTCTTAATAGGTTGTCGACAGTATTTATACAGATCGTGTCATATAACCTCAATTTTAATTTATTACACAGACAAAGAAAAGAAAGAAAGAAAGCTAGCTAACTCACAGCTTTTCCTTCCTTCTTCTATCCACACTATGATGAGCTTTCACCACTTAAACTTGCACTCCATATCAGCAAGGTAATGATACACATCAGTTAGTCACTTTAAGTAAGCAGTTTAAGTCTGCAGATTTTTCTCCCTCCCAATCTTATTCAAAGAATCTGATAAAGACAACTGATTATTTATTGTTATTTGTTGTCTTTTGGGAGATTCAAGACATACACTTAGTCATATTGTTTTGACTGTTATACATTTGAAAAATGGCACCACCAGAAATGCTTTAGGCACAGACCTGCACAGTAACTTATTGTTTACCTCATTGAAACGGTCTATACAGAGACCATCACTGATTTCGCAGAACGAGTCTTATCTAAAGCAGCTTTCTCCATTGGAGCTGCACAGCGAGATCCTGTATGAATCTATAACATAAAATAAATAACACACTGAGCACAATTCCACTCAAACCTAAATTTGTGAATTTATCAAAAAAAAAAAAATTGGTCAAAACAGGCGGAAGAATTACTCAAAACTAACAACGTCCCTTCTTACCCAGTCGGTCCTCCAGAGGGAAGACAAGGCATGAAAGGAGACAAGGTAAGGTCATAGTGGCATTTTCATTCTGGCTTAATCTCTTTGTCCTTTCCAAAGTACTTCTGCTAGTGCTTTTTCTATTACCACAGAGGGCAATGTTTAAAATTTGCACAGTGTGAGAGAGCTTAGAAAGGTTGTGAATGTCAGCTAATGAAAGTGCTTGTGTGTGTTAGGGAGATGACGGCACTAATGGACCACCAGGAAATATGGGTCTCATCGGTAGGAAGGTGAGCTTTCCAGAATCAAGTCTTTAAACTACTTTCCACATGGACGAATGGGCCTACAATATGTGAGATGAAGATTATTGTTAAGTCTATAACAAAGTGCAAATGGTATTTATTGTCATTACATTGCACTGCCTGACTTTCCAATGAACCATTCAAACTTAAATTCACATTAGCTTCATTCAGGTAGCGAAACGATTCTACTCACTACTTCTTTGATACAGTTTTTCTATAGCAGTTCTCATAAATATTACGATTCCTTTTGGCTTTCTTTAGGTGCATTGTTCTTACAGTAGAAGTAAATCTACCCTGTGAAGGCTATTTCCAGGAGCAAAAGCCTGAAAGTGTGAAAAGGGTTCATTCTATTATATTATATTTAGTTGCTGACATCATGCAGAGTTGGTATTTGGTAAATAGACAAATTTAAACATAAGTGATAACTGAACCTTACTTCTTATTTTCTTAAGGGAAAAAGAGGCAAAGCTGGTTTAAGGGGCACAAGAGGACCAAGAGGAGAAAAGGTTCGAGTTCACTGGTTTAGAAGTGATTCAGCATTATCCATCCATCTTTTGTCAGTTGCAACCAAAGCTATTCTGAGCACTGCATGTAGATAAAGAATGAGGCTTGATGTTTGATTATTATAATAGTAGCCAATAATACTACAAGCATCGTTTATGAATTGGAAAGATTCAACTAGAATTCTCTTGGCTGTCCAATAGGGAGAGAAAGGAGAGATGGGTGAGAAAGGCCTCCCAGGATGGGAGGGCTCCATGGTAAGTCTGCTTCACCCACCCAGATCCCAGAACAGTCCACATCACAGTGGTGTAATGGTTCTAGATAGAGAAAATTGACTTGTCTGCTCATGGCTTTGAAGCCTCAGCATATTTTTTTTCTGCCAGGGTATTGTGGGCCAGCGGGGAGAGAAAGGTGAAGAAGGTGCAAAAGGAGAAGAGGTACAGCACAGCACACAATCTGCTGAATGATATGGAATAAATACTGACACATTGTACATTACTATACGTAAAACCGTCCCTCTCTTCCCACTAGTTCCCGGTGACGGTCCACCAGGAAAAGATGGCTTAAGGGTAAAGGTTACCTTAGTCAATTCAATCGTAGACAATATGTCCAATTAATGCAAATCTTAGACACTATGTTTGTAGAATTCATTATCAGTTTGTTTGTGTTTTAGGGAAGCCAGGGTCCTTTGGGCCCACCTGGACTCCCAGGACCAAAGGGGCATCAGGTAACTTGGGATCATTATACATGATTATTCAGATTTTGTTCAGTTTTAAAGTAATGCTTCATTATATGTCAGATAATGCTGGATTTGATAACTAGAGCTATTGATACATTACCACTGGTGCACATTTTGAAAATGAAAAATGCAGAAATATTTTTTTGTTAAGATAACATGAATCCAGTCACAGAAATCTATATTTATGTCTAGAGCTCTAAGAGATCACTTTAAATATACATAGATCAGCCATAACATTAAAACCACCTGCCTAATATTGTGTTGCCCCCCCTTGTGCCACCAAAACTGCTCTGACCCATCGAGGCATGGACTCCACAAGACCTCTGGAGGTGTGCTGTGGTATCTGGCACTAAGACGTTAGCAGCAGATCCTTTAAGTCCTGTAAGTTGCGAGATGGGGCCTCACATCCCACAGATGCTCAATCGAAGTGAGATCCGTGGAATTTGGACTCTTTGTCATGTTCCTCAAACCATTCCTGAACAATTTTTGCAGTGTGGCAGGGTGCATTGTCCTGCTGAAAGCCACTGCAATTAGGGAATACCGTCGCCATGAAGGAGTGTACTTGGTCTGCAACAATGATTAGGTAGTTGGTGCGTGTCAAATTAACATCCACGTGAATGCCACGACCCAGGGTTTCCCAGAAGAACATTGCCCAGAACATCACGCTGCCTCCATCGGCTTGCCTTCATCCCATAGTGCATCCTGGTGCCATCTCTTCCCCAGGTAAACAACGCACCCGGCTGTCCACATGATGTAAAAGAAAACTTGATTCATCAGACCAGGCCACCTTCCATTTCTCCATGGTCCAGTTCTGATGCTCACGTGCCCATTGTAGGCACATTTGGCAGTGGACAGGGGTCAGCATGGGCACTCTGACCAGTCTCCAGCTATGCAGCCCCATACACAGCAAGCTGTGATGCACTGTGTGTTCTGACACATCTTTCTATGATAGCCAGCATGAACTTTTTCAGCAAAAACACGGTGTCATCCAAAAGACACACTAGCCTGGTCCGTTCGATCGGAACGAGGGGTGCGCGTAGTCACTCGGAACGGCACCCATGACTCTGTCGCCAGTTCACCGGTTGTCCTTCGTTGGACCACTTTTGGTAGGTACTAACCACTGCATACCGGGAACACCCCACAAGGCCTGCCGTTTAGAAGATGCCGTGACCCAGTCCTCTAGCCATCACAATTTGGTCCTTGTCAAAGATGCTCAGATCCTTAATCTTGCCCATTTTTCTGCTTCCAAGACACCACCCTCAAGAACAGATTGTGCACTTGCTTCCTAATATATCCCATCCCTTGACAGTTGCCATTGTAACGAGATAATCAATGTTATTCACGTCACCTGTCAGTGGTTTTAATGTTATGGATGATCGATGTAGTTTTTTTCATATTAATAGTGGTGTGCCTGTCTCTAGGGCAGTATTGGTCTGTCTGGCCCAAGAGGAAAACCTGGCATACCAGGACTACCTGTGAGTATTCAGCTGTCATGCTCTTCGATTTCATTTCAGAAAATATTAGGCAAGATGACAAAAACACAGATGAAGGTGAAGATACAATTTTAAAATATTTATTTTTTTATATGTACACATCATGCGAACTTTGAAAGACTGTCATATAATAGCTAAACAGGAGCTAAGGCCCATTGTCGCTCCCTCTTTTTGAAAAATNTGAAAAAGCCTGAGTAATTCATCTTCAAACATGGATATTAAATGAGTTACTCATCACATTAGAACATCTTTGAGTGATACATGTCTTATTTCTCCTACTCTGCAGGGATTGTTTGGTGCAAAGGTATGAGTTTTTTTTTATTTATTCTAAAATTCGAAGCTAATTAGAAGTGTTCATCAGGATAAATGATCTTGAACAGATGGGCACTAAGTGAAAATGTTGTTCAATGATCACTAAAACCATCAGGTCCATGTTAGTGGTATATTTAAGATAGATAATTGCTTTTAATATCTCTGTTTGCTGGATAATTGCTGCTCAAATTCAATGCATTTCAGTCTGGACAGGAGGCCATGTATAGAACAGTGCTCTATATAACAGTCTATCGATTGTAAATGAACTTTAATAGTATGTCATTAAGAAAATATCACTATGGTACACCATTCTTCAAGGAAATGAGTTGAAATGATTTGATTAGATATCAGGGCAGCACACCACATTTCTTGATAATATATTCATTCAGACCATTGGTGCAGGTGGAAATGTAGTGTGATGAAGCATAATTGTTCACAATTATGTTTCTTCACACTACATTTCCACCTGCACCAATGGTCATGAAAATGCAGAGAATTTATTTGAGAAATGGTCACATAATATATGTATGTAATAAAATACCAGTTCAAAAGTTTGTATCTCACTTTCTGCATGTGATATATATCTAACCTAGGATACGTATAACTGCCTCCAACCTTAAGGATAATCTCAGCTGCAGTCTTGAAATTCTGTATTTTTCCAAATAATGTGGGTTTTTTTTTCACCCAGAAACCATGGAATGAAAACTCCACTATCTATATGTACATGCATATGTATAATGGCAATAAAGGCTGTCCATCTGTATTCGCAGGGTTTGAAGGGTTTTCAGGGAGCTTCTGGGCCAGCTGGAAAGAGGGGCCTTCCAGTAAGTGTCTCATGATCATAGGCAGTTTTGTTTTTATAGCCATTTATATCAGACTGCTTAACAAAGGCGACATTAAGAAGTCACGATTGTTTGTAATGTAAAGTTTTAGGGTATAGTGTTAGGGGAGTATACTTAACTTAGTTATCACTAAAGAGAAGGGTGTAAATAGAATATTGCAAGAATCCTAGTCATAGGAGAGACAGATACACTTAATCAGAGCCTGGCTCTGAATGTTGAAAAAAAAACTATTTCAAAAGACCCCTTTCTTTGTGGACTGTTGAAAAGTATTTTTACTAACTAAATTAATATTTTTTAGTCATACGTGCCATTCAGATAATATGTATGTACCTTTTCATTGTTGTATTGAGGGAGACAGACGAAACGACAACCTACCAAACTACCAAACTAATAAACAAAACAATCCCTGGCGGACCTCCCCCAGGACCTCCAGGCCTCTCTGTGAACCTTACTATGACCCAGATTAAGGCAAGGCACTTCTTATTGCTTAATTCTATATTTTGTAGGTTAAATGTGGGATCAGACAGGCAGAACATGTTTTGGCTGCCTTAACTGGGGGAAAACAAATGACGTGGATGATAAAATGTAAAGAGCAGTTAGAGGCAGGACGCAAGTGTATGAACTTCTGCGGCTTCTTTATTTAGGGTAATCCATAAGCAACAGTAATTAATATCACACAAGGATATATGTGATATATTAGGGAGAAACAGGAAACCATAGATTGTCAGTAGACCAGAAATAAAGAATAGGCTTAGAAACGTACATAAATGAAATGAGACTTCGCCTGAAGAGCATGAGGGTGTATATGTAGAGACAAACTAATCAAAGGCAAAATAGAACAGGTGCACACATTAGGAAAAAGACCAATGGCAGGACAGGAGGGAGGCATGACCAGGAAATAAAACAAAAGCAGGTGTCACAATAAAGGCAGAAACAGTGCTCACTGCTCTGGGAAACACAATGTGCGCCAAGAAAGCAAGACAATCAAGACAAGGAGGCATCTCCACATGCCTGTCAATTGAAACAGCTCTTCCACTTGCACTAGAATTCAGTTGTTCCAGCCTAGACTGTAGACATGTACGTGCACTTATTTACCCCTGACTGTTTTTGCAGTGTGATGAATTTTCTACTTTTTGTCACCAACAGGACCTGATGTATGTCTCAGACAAGCCTAACTACTCGCTCATCCAGGTGCTCTTGGATTCTCTGTACCGTGACGTGAGGCTTTTGCTGGATCCACCTGATGGCAGTAAAGAGCGTCCAGCCTCCAGTTGCCTGGAACTGTGGATATGCCACCCCAACTACACCAGTGGTCAGAACCCCATCANCATCATGCTGTTTTTTATTCAGTCAGAGCAGACAGTGTTTTGCAATTCCACAAAAGGGGGAAAAAAAGCACATACCCATTTGAAGAACTTCAAATAACTGAAATATTATACACCAGTAATATGCTTTTAAAAGCTGTTGCAACTGTTATAATTGCAGGGTTCTATTATATCGACCCGAATCAAGGCAGCCCTGCAGATGCTCTTTTGGCTTACTGTAACTTCTCTGAGTCAAGGGCAGAGACTTGTCTTCACCCCAGAACTGCACAGGTGACTGTCTCCGATTGCCAAAAGCTTACACTGTATCATATTATTATTGAGATTCTTTTCTGGGAAGGAACTCAAAACCCATAATTATCATTCCCCACAGCTACCCATGAAAGCATGGTTGAATGACTCTGTATCAGATAATGCTTTCTACAGGCTCAGTTCCCTTCAGGGGGGTTTTATGGTAAGCAAATTTAAGCTGTTTCTTTTTTTTTTTTTGTAAATTAATATACTGCTTAATAGAATTGGATAGTGCTTTCTATATCAAATAACATGCCTTCTGTCTCCTCTTTGGTCAGTTTGAATACACAGGGCTCACAGTAGTGCAGGCCCGTTTTCTGCGACTTCAGAGCAACCTGGCAGAGCAGAGAGTGACCTACTCCTGCTATCCCGGGCACAGACTGGGACAGACTCAGCAACAAGCACGCTTTCTCACCAGCTCAATACAGCAGAGCTACCAGGGGGCCCTTCAGGACTGTGTGGTATAGTATATTTAATAACATTAAAGGGAATCTCCACCCTGAAACACATTAAATATGTTTATAGTGAAATATCTGTGATGTGTTTAGAGATTTTGGTGCTAATTTGCTGGTTGTTGCTAAAGAGAGCAAAAGCTTCTTTTCTCATTCGCCATGTTGAGACGTTCACTGTTACGTTACATTAATGAGAAATCCATTGTAGAAATAGTAAAGACAGGAAACGTTGGAGTCAAGTTTCAGAATGCAGTGCAGCTGGTTAGGTTTCTTCAAGATGACGAGTATGATGGCTTTGATGGTGGGCAACTGTGAGCACGAGTAGCATGAAAGTTGAATCTTTGGAACTTGATCTGATGAGCAGAATGTACAGATGAGGAAGTGAGAGATCTGGACAGACTAAGGGAATAAAGTGCTGCTGTATTGCTCTCTTTTGGTGGAGATGAAGTAAGAGCTAAATCCCACTGTCACCACTGTCAGCAGGTAGTTCCACATTATTATGTAATGCAGGAAACTGTTAACCAAAGTGAAAATAGACCAGCATGTTGATGTAAATGTAAATTGGATGCCATATTAATTATTAAGATTAATGTACAAGTCATTCACGGTGAATTACTATGAACAATTACAAGATTTTCTTTTAAGTCATACTTTCAGCAAGGTGTAAACGTGTTTGTGTGTATATGTGTGTTTTCAGCCTGCCAAGGAAGTGGATCCTGGGCCACGGGAGTCTGTCCTTCAGTTCATGGATAAAGACCTGCTCCCTCTGCGGGACATTGCAGTGTTTGCCAGCAGCAGCCTGTCATACGAGTTCGGCTTCACTGTGGGACCAGTGTGTTTCAGCTAGAATGCGAGAGGGAAAGATTCCATTCACGGGTATTACTTCACACACAAACGGCAGCAGAAGAAGAAAGAGGTAAACTGTACAACACGAGGATGAAAGGAAGACCTGCGGGTCGTACCTCTTGTCTTTTACAGTGACACTTTAAGAGAGCACATTTTAGTGATGCTCTTCAACAAATGAACCATCATTTTTGTTTACACACATTAGCATTTTGTAAATTATATACTATTTAGTTTTTATTGACTGGATTTTTTTTTTTTTATTTTACTGCGTTTCAGCAATGTGGGAAGTCAAGTGCATGAGTGTTCATGGAACCACTATGTGGTTGCACAGTGTTTAACTGAAGAACAAGAACATGTCTCCAAATTATATATACACTTATGATACCTCTGGATTAGTATCATTATATCATTTTTCAAACTTTCCTATTTGAAATAGAAGCTTTTACAGTAAAACAATGTGTTTTGAAGAGAACACAGCTTTGACCTGATCTTAACCTCAGTCTTTAAGACAAATTCCCCTTTCTAGTGCTTAGCATTATTTATGTTGGTATTATGGTTTTAGAAGCAATTGTGATTTTTTTCAGCTGTATGTCAATCTTATTGCTGTCAAATTGTCATGTTTGAATAGGTTTTAGTTTCTCAGGTGCTAAAGTGTAATATAACAGGTAAATGGAACTGCTGTGCCATACTTCATGCTACAATTGGGGTCATAAGTTTACAGACCTTGCAGAATCTGCACATAGTAGTGAAATTACATATACTATACAGTATATATAAATTTACATATAGTCCACAAGACAAAATAATAACTGAATTTACACAAATGAACCAGTTCAAACGTTTACATACGCTTGATTCTTAATACTGTGTGTTGTTACCTGTAGGAACGACTGTTTTTATGTTTTGTGATAGTTTTTCATGAGGCCCTTGTTTGTCCTGAGCAATTAAACTGCTTCTGTTCTTCAGAAAAATCCTCCAGGTCCTGCACATTCTTTGCTCTTCCAGCATCTTCTGCATATCTGACCTTTCCAACAGCGGCTATATGATTTCGGGATCCATCTTTTCACACAGAGGACAACTGAGGGACTCGTACACAACTATTACAAAAGGTGCAAACGTTCACTGAAGCTCAAGAAGGCAGCACGATACATTAAGAGCCAGAGGGCTGTAAACTTTTGAGCAGGATAATCGGTGTAAATTGTTATTATTTTGCCTTCTGGGAAACATATAAATATCTTTTATAGTTTCTGAAGAGCATGGATGAAAAAATCTAAGATATTTAAACAAAATCATAATTACACCCATCATCCTGTTCAAAGATTTAAATTCAGTTACTCAGTTATTATTTTGTCTTGTGGACTTTATGTAAATGTCTGCTGTGTGAAATAGATTAATCAGAGCAGTACTCAATAAAAAACAAAATGCCATTTTTATGATCCCTCTTGCTTATTTTTTTTTTAAGAATTTATATTTTGCAGATCCTGCAAGGTGTATGTAAACTTATGTATTGTTACAGTTACATAACATACCATATAGAATTAAACATGACAAGGTATGCAGTTAGAGGAAAATAATCAATGATTGGAAAAAAGGAGATTGGAAAAATGTATTAATTTCCACTAATAGCACATACTGAAGTGTTTTATTCCTCTTATACCACAGCACTTTGCTAGAACAATTTTTATTTGTTAAAGAATGATTTATAGTCACATTTATGTTGTGGAATGTCCATAAGGCAAGTTAGTTCCTGTTATTACTTATATTGTAGCAGCTATAAACAGTCGTTCCCTCACCAGCACATGCAGCTGGTTTAGATACGATAAACATTTTTGATCCTGAAGGAAACTGTTACAGAGAAACAAAAGCTGTCCATCCTGAAGACTCTCCCGTGTTGGAAACCTTAAAGTTACAGCTTTACCTCTGACCATTACACACTGCTACTCCCATTGCCCAGACTTAATAAACTGATTTTTTTTTTTTAAATCTGTTTATTATTTCTCATAGATTATGTGGAGTGTCCACTGTACAAGTCCCTTTGTATGAGATGTTACTAGAGAAAAAATAACGTATTAGAACAAACACATTAATATAAATCTATAAGTAATTTTAGTGTCTGAGCCGTGCTTTTATATACGAAAATAACACACACCTTCTAACCAATACAAAATCTGAGAATTCTGTGGGATTAAGAAAATTAATCAGAACTTTCTGACCAATGAGAATCAAGCATTCAGCAGTGCTGTGGTATAATACAATTTAACACATGACAAAATCATTTATTGTACTGTAACACAGATAAAAAGAAAGAAAGACTTGCTCTTTACTTGTGTTTTGGTGTTTCATGAAAAATCTGGCTTTACTGAAAGCAACAGAAATTCTGGGACTTGATTCTTTTAGAGTTTTAGATGACATATCTCTTGGTTAGGAAAGATAACGTTAGCCTCATACCATAACTGCCTAAGTCATATTTGAACCAATATGAATATGACTTAGGCAATTGTGCTATGAGGCTAACGATAAGGTCTTGTTTCAACAGTAATGATATGTAGGCCTCAGGGAGCACGTGGCACGGCATGTTTCTGAAAATATGGTTGGGTGCTTTACAAATTCAGTGCGTCCAGATTTCTTTCTGTGAGAGATTTGTTCAGTGTCATTGAAGAACTCGTTATGATCTCCAGGAAACACAAAGTCCCACTCATTCAAGCAAGGTTACAATTGCACGCTCTAATCATTTTAACTTATTTGGCTGAATTAAACAGAGATGGCTCGGACTCTTCTTTTGTAATAAACATTTTCTTTGTAATACGTGGTGATATTTTAAGTCATATGCTGGTCATCTGCTCTCAATATGTGATTCAGAAAGAACAAATGACATGTATTCCTTTGTAATTGTGTATTGTTTTTGTATGTTTTGTATAATTGAAATTGACACTGATGTTTATAAAAAAAATTGTCAGTACATGTGTATGTTTTGGTTTGTGTTGAATGCAGAGCATGATCATGAAGAGGAACGTGAGCAACTGGACAGCATTCATAATTTTAAGCTTCATAATTGAAAAATGGGTGAACGTCAGTGACAATCGGTATTCTAAGATGTACCTAAGAACTGCTGCTGTAATCATAAAGATTTATCCTAGGATGAGTGCTCATATGAATACTGAACCCTTTCAACACACTTACTGTTTGATTTTATAGCATACAGATATAGAAGAGATGTAGAGATGTAGAAAACTATTTAATATGAATAATACAAAATATGACAATAGATAACTATATGACCATAGACACACATTGGCAGTAGAATGATTGGTACTGAAGAGATCAGCGACTTTAAACACACTGTCATAGGATGCTACCTTTGCATCATTTCATGAAAAGTTCTGCCCTGATAGATTTTCCCCAGTCAGCTGTAAATGCTATCATTGCCAGCTCCAGCCACTGGGGTGTCCAGGCTAGTGCTCTCTCTGTGCCCATGCCAGTCCTGGATAAACTGGGAGGGTTGTGTCAGGAGAGCCCTGACGCAGAGCCCTGACCTAAACCCCACTGAGCACTTCTGGGATGAAGTGGAACAGGGATGAAACACACTCCAAAATCTTGTAGAAGACCTTCCCAGAGGAGCAGAGGCTATTATAGTTGTAAAAAAGGGGCCACCAGCTCCATAATAATCCCAATGGTTTTGGAATGGGATGTTGAACGAGCTCATATAGACGTGATGGTCAGGTGTCCCAATACTTTTGGGCATACAGTGTATTTTATGGGCGAGCTCACTGACTTGACGTCATGCCCGCTCGGTCACGTGACACGACCAGGACGCTGTCGCGTAAATATTGTCCTGTTAGACATATCAGTCGAGTAAATGTAAAAAGCCAAGAAACTGTAAACACGCTTTTTTTTTTTTAATTAGTAGTATTATAGCAAAGGTGGCACGTGAGTGATGCTGGTTAGCTTGTTGTGCTAGGTGGTGTCGCTAGCTTGCTAGCTGCATGGCTAGCTGCCTAGTAACCCAGCAGGAAGCAGAATGAAGTGGATGAGTGAATGCTAACGCAGCTTGTGGCTTGGATCACTGGCTCTCTGGATGTAAACAGATTGAAGGTAACATTTTAACTCCACTTGTTCATACTGCAGCTCACTAAGTGGAGGTGGAGGTGGTGGTGGATGTTGTTTGCATGCGTAACGTTGTCCGTTCATAAGCAACACACACACACACACACACACACACACACACACACACTCTCTTACATAAGCCTGTGTTTTTGGTTTTCTGTTCTGATTTCAATCTTCTGTTCTGATCTAAACACTAAAGATTTTCTCTGATGTAACCCATCACCTCCAGTCTTGTACCATAATCACCCAGTAACAGCCTCCTCTTTCTAGTCGCCTGTTATATTCAATGTATCTCCATTCTAATTGGTCAGAAGGTGTTGATTAATGTTGTGTATATATAATAACAGCAGCAACGTTATCTGTAGTGACAGCTCATACACAATGTTGTTATTTAAAAAAGAAAAATCATTTAAGGTGAAGCTTTCACTATGGAGACGTTTATTTCACATTTAAGGAAGGAGTCTCCAGTGTCGATGCTTTTCGGTTTCTCTGTAACATGGCAAGCTGTGATTTATTTATTTATTTTATTTATGTTACCTTCAAGAGGCTGGTGAGTGAATGACTGTTTATAAGTGCTTTAACGTAAGTGATAACAGGAACTACTAACTTGTCTCACAGACACGTTCCACCACATTAAATGTAACTATAAATGGTTAAAAAGCATGACATGTCTTCATTAATAATTTAAAAAATGTAATCCTTGGCAGATTGTTGTGGAATAAGAGGAATAAACACTTAAGAAGTTATTGGAAAAGATTCAGCTTCAAGATTCAGCTTCAGGGTGTCGGCAAATTGTGAATGAAAGGGAGGGAAGTGGA
>CM074959.1:18543306-18564396 GCA_037577455.1 Pangasius macronema | reverse complement strand
GTGTGTGTGTGTGTGTGTGTGTGTGTGTGTGTGTGTGTGTGTGTGTGTGTGTGTGTGTGTGTGTGTGTAAATATGAAATATTAGCTCCTAGACAGCTCGCTATTATCTTGTGATATGAGCGGGTGAGGAATCTTTGTTAATTAGTACTGTCCATGTGAATGATCCAGTCTTGCTTTCTCCATTAGATTTCTCCATTTTCTGCTGATTGCATTCATTTTTCTGTCTAGACACCTGATTGCCTATTATGTTGTTGTTATAGTCCCATATCGTATAACAGTGATCATACGTTCTGCCTCAGTTCTAATTAGATATTAGTTTAATATTGTAGTATTGTTCAGGATAACACACTCAGCATTTATATCAGAATTAGCCTCCACAAGTATGATGGGCCGTAATGGAGGAAAATCGTGTATTCTGTAATTGCCATCTTCAGAATTCTTGGCACCCTTGAACAGGATGGTTAAAAATATATATATTTAATGAAATAGCTTTGTGGTTAGTCTTACACTGAAAAGATGAGAGAAATTATATTATTCTAAGGAAAAAAAAACCTGTGCCAACTCTGCTAAGTCTTGATGAGATTAGAGAACACAGAGTAGTTTTTCAAAGAGGCGAGTGGACTGGATTGGCCAAGTTAATTCTGTGATTTATTGAGAATTTTTTTTGTGGATTTCTGTGTACAATTTGGATTATTGTCCTGCTGAAAGATCTAAAGACCCAGTTCTAACTTCATGGCAGAGGTGGTCATTTAAAATTCTTATGGTGTTTCATGGAGTCCATGATGCCTTGTATCTTAACAAGACTCCCAGGACCTTTGGAGGAAAATCAGGCCCATAACATTCTCCACAGATTCACAAAATTTCCACCTTCTCTACTTAGCAGTCATGATTATGTTCATTTCGCCATCCTTCATTTGATGCCAAACCCACCTTGAGTGTTTCATCTGACCATAGTACTTGGTTCTGATAGCATCTAGTGAACTCCAGATGCTTAGCTTTGTGGTTAGATGAAAGAAAAAGCTTTATTCTGGAACACTTCCCAAGTAGTTTGTTGGCATGGATGGGATTTAAGATTTGGTGACACCAAAATGCTACCATCTTCTGCAAACTTTCAGCTCTGTAACCACCCTCTTCAGTGTATATGGAGAGCAAATGTATGAAGGTGAACACACTTTTTTTGTCTTATTTCATTTGTGTATTCTCTGATCTCCTCCAAGTTGATGAAGAATTGAGGGAATTTAGCTTCTGTGTCACCACATATTGATTCCCAAGTGAAACAAGAATTCACGGTTGGTTTAGAGTTCCTAAACACTAGGGTGAACATAAAAAAAAAATTAAAATATACTGTAAATAGGAACATGCTGCAGTTACATTCAGAAGACTTTCTAGTGGTGCTAATTATGACACACATTATGGGTTAATATGGGTTTTTCTGTTTTCGTAGAACATATTTTATTGAATTAAAGATAAGCTGTCTCTCATGAAATTAAGCTAATTAACCGCAAAGACATTTTATCATAGCCTTCTTTGCCTGTCTATTCCAAGGGTGCCAATAGTTCTGGAACTGACTTTATATTTTGAAATGTGTCTGATCATCTTTTCAGAAATGGAAGCAGTTTTCCCAGTTGCAGCGCAGCCTGATACTCTCTCTCTTCTCCATTCTGTTCGTCGGCGGGATCTTCTCTTACCCCAGCCTCTCTCAGCAATGGACAGGTGAGTGTTTCGTAAAGAAAATCTTAATCATGTTGGGATTCACACGAATAGTCAACCAGTCAGAAGAATCTGAGAACATACCCAAAATCTGATTTAACATTGCATTTGCATTGCTCCAGCTGTCTTTGGTGTGAGAATGGAAACAGAAAACCTTTTGGCTGACTTTAGATACTAAGTAAAGTAACTAATGATGAGTCAGTAGTGCAACAGCAATGTGAAATTTGAATAATATAGTACGGCTCAACCTAGATTTAAAAAATGATCAAGAAGCGACATGACAAGCAAGCTTTGATATATATTTTTTTCTCCAGAATTTTCATGGACCCAGAAAGACTGTATTTGAGTATTCATTTAAATAGAAGCTCAGTCTTTTTACATCACAGAATGCTGATTCGAATTATCACTCAAATTCGCAAAAATATCCTACCTTCTTCCCTACGAAAAATAGCAAATGAGCCAATCAGCATGTGAATCTAGACTGGTTCAGTGCTGTTTTGAACTCTCTGATATTAACTGACACCCCTGGAAGCCCCGCCCATCCCCTATCTCACATTATTAATAGCCTGGTGATCTCGCATTGGCTCAGCTGATGGCGCACCCTTGCTGTCTGTCAAGAAAAATGGAGAATGGTTTGTGTTCATTAACGTGAAATAAAATTCAATCAATGTATGTTTGACTTAACCCTTTACTGCACATTGTTGCCATATGGCAACAATTTACAAACTACCCCCCTAATTTTTTTTTTTTTTAATTNTTTTTATTTCTTGAACTAATTCAAGTAATAAAAATCCATAAAAAGTAAATAAATAATTCATGCAGTAGAGGGTTAACTAACATTAGACAAGTATTTGCATTGATTTTATTTTTTTTGGCTACTGAAGATGGTCAAAAGCAGCACTTTTTCAACTGAAAGAGAAACAAGAAACAAAAATTTTGACAGGAAAAAAATAAACAGTGATCATTTCAGACTCTCCACCTGGGACATTGTGTTTTTTTGCTATTATTATTTCTGTATATAATTTTAAAAATATTCTAACATTAACGCTTTGCCTCTATGCTCTTTTTGTATCCCCTGAGTAGCTTTCGGATCTACTAATAGTAATTTTCGAATTTTGTGAAAATTCTAGATATTTATGAGATATTTCAATCTAGATATTAAAGATGCTCATATTACTGTTATGTTGCTCTTATAGTTCTCGCATGCACTCCTTCGTAACTGAATTACTGGTTGCTTTTCTAATCAAGGCAGTGTTCTTAGTTTGAACTAATTGCTCTTTCTCTTTCCGTCACTACAGATTTGTCTGACGGATCACTGCGGGTTGTTGGGGATGACCTGCAGAAGCGGGGTTTCTACCCCATCCCCCCAGATGAGATCCTAAAACCCGTATCTGAGGTCATACGCAAGGAGCCTCCTGAGCCACAGAGACCGAATGCCTTTGTCCTTCCAAAGCCTCCAGCGTTGGTCTGTTTTATTTGCTTGTTTGGAAATAGCAGCTGATCACAGGTCACAAGGCAATCACAGTTTGTAATAAGAAGGAAGACAACTAGTTTTAACCAGGCAAAGGTTTTCAGAGTAACTTATGAGATGAGATGAGATGAGATTCAGCTTTATTGTGATTGTGCAGTGTACACGTACAAAGACAATGAAATGCAGTTAGCCTCTGACCAGAATAGCAATAAACATGACAATTTGAATAAAAATATTTACAGTTGAAGTAAGGTGCAAGGTGAAGGTAAAAGTTATGCCATCATGCCTGTTATTGTGCTATCATATTGTGAGCACAGCTTCTCTGGGTTCATGTGGGTTTTTCCTGATGGATTTTTGTGAATCAAAATGATGAAGCAGGTCACATGATTGCGATGCTGGTGTGCTTTAACTCCTACAGAAAAAGCCTCTGAGCAAGCGTGGTCCTCCAGGCCTGCAGAAACGAG
This sequence comes from Pangasius macronema, assembly GCA_037577455.1. NCBI lineage: Eukaryota > Metazoa > Chordata > Actinopteri > Siluriformes > Pangasiidae > Pangasius > Pangasius macronema. Next base: position 18,560,752 of record CM074959.1, on the reverse strand, counting down.
GAAATGTGTCAGACTGGCAGGTGAAGGAAAAACAGGAAGCAGCCATCAGAGGAGAAGAAGAGCAGGAGGAAGAAACGCAGACAGTCATTAGGTATAATCTCAGTACATTAGAAACTCAGTACACTATAGACGCCATACATTTGAAGCTGTTTAGTTGTTGTAGGAGCATCACTGCAGAATTGTAGTTCTGTTTTTTGTTCCATTAACATTGTGCTTATTTAAATAACAGAATAAGAAGATCACAAATTGTTCAATCTGTGATCTTCTTATTCAGAACATGCTTCTCAGTTGGGATCATTCTGCGTTCACCTCCGTCACTCCGCGGAGGCTTAAAATGCATTAAAGGCCATTAAGCTAATGAATAATGTGACAGCCGTAAAGAGGCACTACTAAGTAAAGTTATAATTTTTTTTCATGGACTTGGATTACATTAATTTGTTCAACTCTTAAGAAGAGGCCAAGAGCAACCCTAATACAGACACTTAAACTGCTTAGGAATGCTTTAAAAGCTTGATTTATTTTATTTATCTACTTCCCTCTTATTCCCCTAAATGTTTATCGGCTTGGTTCATTATTCGCCGTTGCCTGCACAGCTGGCGAGGGGCCATGATCGAAGCGGTGCAGGACGCTGAGCCGCAGGAGGCCGCAGGAGCCGCGGAGGTTGAGGAAGCCGTCCCATTACAAATAGGTAGGAACGATTCATCTTCCACCTGCATCCACAAGTATTAAAGCTGCACAATAACACTAAAAAATTACAGTTATTTAAGAACAACATTTTATCACACATTATTGTTTTATAGTTTTAAATTCACAGGAAATAGGCTTTTTCTTTATATTGTACTTTTTAAGCTTATATTTTATGTATAAATTTGTCATCAAAGTAAAGCTGCTCCTTAATCATATTCTTTTTAAAAAAAAACATGACTAAGATGTCCGTCTTTAGTCCCAGTGAACCCAGTGGATCGGGTGGAGGCTGTCAGAGAAGCGTTCAGGCATGCATGGAAAGGCTACAAAGCATTTGCTTGGGGTCACGATGAGCTGAAGCCTGTTTCAAAGACATACAGGGAGTGGTTCGGTTTGGGTCTCACCCTCATAGATTCGCTCGACACCATGTGGATTCTCGGCTTGAAAGAAGGTAATACTGCGGCAGCCTCTTTGAGACAGTTTGTAACACCTCGCATGTGTTTCCTGCTTAATCTTACTGCACTGTAACGTTTCTCTGCCTTTCTCACAGAGTTTGAGGAAACGAGGAGATGGGTAGAGACAGAGTTATCATTCTCCAAGAACGTTGATGTGAATCTGTTCGAGACCACCATCCGCGTTCTCGGAAGCCTCCTGAGCACTTATCACCTTACAGGAGACACTCTGTTCCTGAACAAGGCTGTCAGTAGCTCATACACACCTCCAGTGCTTTTTTTTTTTTTTCCCTCAGCTTTTTCTAGAGCTCACAGTGAAAGGACAGTCAGCATTTGTACCAGAACAAAGCTTTTAAGGTCTTTTAGGGTAATTTAACTTGAGTGCTTTGTTGGAAAGTCTGTGTGCTTACTCCACTTAATCTTTCTCTTCTCTTAGAAAGATATTGGTTCTAGATTAATGCCTGCTTTCAAGACGCCATCCAAGATCCCTTTTTCTGATGTCAATATCGGTAAAGGCACTGCTCACTCGCCACGCTGGACCACCGACAGCACCGTAGCCGAGGTCACCAGTATTCAGCTGGAGTTTCGTGAGCTCAGCAGGCTCACTCAGGACCCACAGTATCAGGTACTGATGTCAGTTCGGATTTCTGATTGGTCAGAATTGGATTATTTTACTACAACAGCAGCTCTGACAGCACATCTTGTTTGTTTTTTTTTGTATTCCTTACATGATAAATGGCTGCATTAGTGTTTATGCTGTTTAAAGTGCATTTTTGACATTAGTCTTGAATAAAATGATAATATTGTATGGCAAGTGTCAACATTTTTCTTACATAAGTTTGATTTGTTGATTCGTAACTTTTTTGTCCTCGAATCATTTGAAACTAACACCCAATCTGTAAGATCCTGATAACAAAAAAATGTGAGTGTTGGTGTTGTGTGTACGTTGTGTGTTTGTGGTCAGAACGCAGTGGATGAGGTGATGAAGCTGGTCCACAGGCTGGAGGGGAAGCGCGATGGTCTTGTGCCCATGTTTATCAACACAAACAGCGGCAAGTTCACGCACCGCGGAGTGTTTACTCTGGGAGCCCGCGCAGACAGCTACTACGAATACCTGCTTAAACAGTGGCTACAGGGAGGGAAAAAGGACATCACGTGAGTTGTGTTTGGGGATTTTTTTGGGTGTGTAGTGGAGATTTATTCAGCGCAATCCACCAAAAGACATCCTTCAGTCAGTCCAAAATTGATCTGGATAAGGGATTCAGCTAAATGTAAATGTAACTTTCAATTTATAAAAATGAGACTTTTTGGTAGAATTTTTATACATTTCTCATATATGAACCTGTTAGTAATAAATCAGAAGGAAGCCATGTATCCAGCTATGGACTATTATTACATAGTTCAGAATGGAGCTTTCTATTTTACTACCCACAACTGAATCTTTATAACTACCACATTTAAGAGAGGCAGGGGGTGTAATGGTGTGACAGGGGAAGCGCTGAGTCCACATTTCCTTGCTTCTTAGGTTCAAATGAATAACCTGGAACAGTCCGATTTTTCCCTTTATTCCTTTTTCCCTCTTATCTGACCCCACACTGCTGTGCTCTATGGAACGGTGAACGTATGTCTGTCTGTCTGTCTGTCTGGCTGGCTTGCAGGCTCTGATAAGAACGCCTGGCCGTTTGCGTGCCTCTCACCTCACTGCTCTCCACCTGATCATGATTGGCCTCCTGCCAGTGCATACATTATACTGAGTTGCTGCTGGAAGCTGCTCCACCTCAGCGCTGTAGAATTTTTAAATCCTTGCTATAAAAGATTCTAGTAAAGAATAGAGTAGGCTTGGATGGTGGTGGTACTTTAAAAAAACAAAACAACAAAAAAACATGTTTTGCAATTAAAGTAACACAACAGTTTGTTTCACCCTCTTGACAACAGCTGTAGTACAATGTGTGATGTACCACACACAGCAATTTCTACACATTTCCCTGTATCGAGAAAAGACCATGTTTACTTGAAACTCGCTTGGAGTGAAAGTCTAAGATCACCTGTTGAAATTGGTCAATGAATAATCAACTACATAACATGAATTCAAATCTACAAATGCTAACAATACATGAGAGAAAGTCCTACCAAATCTTATCTATCTTTATACCTCAGCACTGCTGATTGAAGTTTTCAGTCAGTAGATGTTTATTTCGAATTTTGGAAGGAGTCTTCAGCGTCAGGTCTTTGTAACAGTCAGAGCAAAGGCTGCTGTTCCTTTAAGTTTTCAGATATAGGAAAGACCGAGGACTTTGTGTTCTCTGCTTTCTCAGTAACATGACAAGCTGCATTTTTGTTTTCTTAGTTTCTTAGTTTGAGAGAGAGAGAAAGAGAGGCTAAACTGTTTGTTTATAGCTGCTTTAGCACTTGTTTCATGTACATTCCACAACATTAAACTTGGCTATAAATGGATAAAAGTATGACGTCATTCTTTCATAAATAAACCATTTCATTCCTCTTATACAGCTGCAACGTGCCAACGATTAAATGGTTTATTTATTAAAACGGTTTAAAAATAAACCATTTTAATCATTGACAGGTTGCAATTGTGTAAGAGGAGTGAAACACTTCAGGACATGCAGTTATTGGAAAATAATAAACTGTGGTGGAAACAGTCACTCTGCTTCATGTCGGGCTATATCCTACCACCCCACTGCTGATTTATTTCATCATCTTTTATTCGTTGTTTATTAAACGTTCTTGCACTCGAGCAATACAGTGAAATGTAGGTTAATTAAACTTTTCTGAAAGTTTATGATATCTGTGTGTGATGGAAAAAAATAACACAAATTCTGTCCCCTGGAAAAGTAGTCCCATGTCAGAAAGGTTAATTTTGTATAGATTTAAAGCTTAATTTACAAATTCTGAATAACTGATCTTCTTCTTCTTCTTCTTCTTCTTCTTCTTCTTCTTCTTCTTCTTCTTCTTCTGGCTTTTCCCTTCAGGGGTCGCCACANACATGAGCTGTCCCTCTGATGTACTCATTCCTAATCCTGTCCAACCTCGTCACTCCCAAAGAGAACCTCAACATCTTAAATTCTGAATAACTGATGAATTCCTAAAAGCTTTCTATAAGCACATTATAATATTATGAGATTCTGATTCTGATTGAGCTAGCTAGCTGGTGCGACACCGATCCTGTCCAGAGCTTTTACTTGTTTTATTTTAATGGGAAAATAAAAGTTGCCTTAGGCCCTGTCACTTTAGACCATTTTTGGTTTCGATTGTTGTAATGTAGTGGCTTATTTAAACCTGTAGGAGGCAGATTTGATCTAATTTCATGTCACGTGCATCGGGAGCTTTAATTAGCTACATATACTATATACAGTATACATTGCACTGCATAAGTATTCATCCCCCACTTGAACTTTTCCACCTTTTGTAATGTTGCAGCCAGGGACAGAAATGGACCTTTTGGGGGATTTTTACTATTTGATTTACACAATATATCTAACATTTGAAGGTGCCAAATATGTTTTAAGGTTTAAAATCAGACATTGTTGGTTGCATAAGTATTTACATTTATGGCATTTGGCGGACGCTCTTATCCAGGGCGACATACATTTATCTCATTTATACAGCGGAGCAGTTGAAGGTCAAGGGCCCAGCAGTGGCAGCTTTGCGGTGCTGGGGTCTGAAGACATGACCTTCCGATCATAATCCAACGTCTTAACCACTGAGCTAACACTCCCCTGGTATTCACACCCCTATGATGTGTAATATGAGTATGCGTGTGTGTGTTTAGGTTACTGGAGGACTACCTTCAGGCTGTTGAAGGGGTGAAGAAAAATCTACTTAAACAGACAGCTAGCAAGCACACCTTTGTAGGAGAGCTGTCTCATGGACGTCTGAACCCCAAAATGGTGAGGGATTAACGTAAATCTTGCATGTCCAGGCTTTTGTTTAGATAACATACCACATTTGGAGTTAATCTGTAGGCCAGCGGGGTTTGGGGCATCTGTGTGTTTAATCCACAGATTTGGATTCAGTGTTCTTAATGAGTTCTGTGGAATTGGATTGCTTATGAGGACGAATTCTGACATTGCAGATGGAGATTGCTGTATCTGTGACCTGCTGAAACCTCTTCTGTTTTTCTTGCACAGGATCATTTGGTGTGTTTCCTCCCAGGCACGCTTGCTCTGGGAGCACATAATGGCCTGCCAGCTGACCACATGGATCTGGCTGTGCAGCTGATGGAGACGTGCTATCAGATGTATGTGCAGATGGAGACCGGGCTGAGCCCTGAGATCGCCCACTTTAACCTGTACAGCCTCAACGGCCATGATATAGACGTCAAAGTAAATGATTGAGCCTTTTTTTTTTTAAATATAGACTGAATTAAAAAAAACAGGTTATTTGTTTGCATTTTTTTCCATCTACTCAACTGATCTATTGTATAATATGATGCATTTTTGTATCTCTGTGTAGCCGGCAGACAGACACAACCTCCTGAGACCTGAGACAGTGGAGAGTCTGTTCTACCTTTACAGATTCACCAAGGACAAGAAATATAGAGACTGGGGCTGGCAAATACTGGAGAGCTTCAACAAGTACACCAAGGTGGGCTTTAAACTCCAAACCTCTGTCTTGATCCTCAGACTCCTGACATGTCCTTCCTACTGGTTCTGTTCGAGCAGTACTCTTTCCTGAGAGAATTTGCATACTGCCTGAGTGGATGGAGTCAGTGGAGATCTTTTCAGCTTTCTTCTTTGGTCTTCCATCCATCCTGTCTGTAATATGGCCACTGAAGCCTGTTCGTGCATAAGAGTTCTTGCCAGTATGAATGAATTCAGTTGGAGATTTCATTGGAAATGCTTATGCGTACACAAGTACCCGACTCTAAAATTTGGCGAATGTTTACATTTACATGTAAATTAAAAAAGAACCAAATCACTAGTGTTTCCAGAACAACAAGACTGGTGCAAGTCCATCGTAAAACTAAAGTAGATTTAGAAAATGTGCATGCGGATATTATTTCCTCAACCCTGAGTTTTTATTCTGATTATTCTTGAAGATTTTTAGCTTCTAAGAACTGCTGCAGTAATCATTAAGACTGTCTTGTGCCTGACCCAATACTCTTATTCACAACATCCTTTCACCACAGTTAGTACTGTTCAGCTTTACCCTTCTGCACCCAGAAGATGGATTTCTCTGATGGTTTCTTCTTGGGTTTACTCATTAGGGCTCTAAATATACATTTACAACTGCAGTTCTATAAAGCTGCTTTGTGAAAGTATCTGTTGTTTAAAGCAGTATAGAGATGAATTGAATTCAAGTCATGTGTTTCAATTTGTGAATATTATAATTGTTAATGATCATGTTTTCACATAAGTTTGCTGGAGATAGCTGCTGCAAGAACCTTTAAATTTCCCATTACATTGACATCCATGTCATTGAGTAGGAGGGAGAGGAACCAAAATATTTATTTATTTATTTATTTATTTATTTATTTAGTGTCTTGCATGCCAAGGTGTTTCCCAGACTCATTTTGACTACTAATGAAGCCTTCAAAAATTGCAACATTTTGCAAAATGGATCCATTACTGCAGATGTACAAGAAATAAATGAGTGCTGAGAACAACACATCCTCAGAACAACACAGTCTGGGACAATTTGATGGAGCTGTAATGAATTTGAAACCAAATTCCACAAAACAAATATGGGAAAGACAGAAGACTTTGCACTTTCCGGTTTCTCTGTAATATGACAAGATGCGTTATTGTTTTGTTTTTTTTTTAATTGAAGAGAGAGAGAGAGAGAGAGAGAGAGAGAGAAGGAGGCTGGTGTATGGATGACTGTTTATAGCTACTGTGCTTAATAATGATAAGAATATTAAAATAGTTTGTTTCTAAAGCTTTGTAACAGTTCATTTTCTATTAATAAATAACTGTGCTTATAATTCTCGAAAGGTGGTAATGATTCCTTGTAAGCACTTTATAAACTCTAATAATGTCTCATAAAGTTGTGTTAATGTGCTACAATAATATATAATTTCTTCATATTTAATAATCCTGGTGTGGGTGACATTTTAAATGTTTATAATGTTTTGTAGTTGTTAATAAATATTACAGTTGCTTTATAATTAGTCACAGGTCATTACTAGTTATAACAGTTGTTCAGAACAGGACATTGTATTATAATGAAGAGTGAAACATGATTTATAAGTTATCAAGGAAGTATTTATAGCACATTCTTAGAGCTTTGAGGTAGTGTTAGAGTTTATAAAAACGTTTACTAGGAATCATTACCAACTTACACCAACATACATTTGTAATCTATACATTTATACAGGCTTATTTTAAAATACATCAGCTGTCATGAAGACATAACATGCTGTTTGATGTAAGGTTGACATAACACTAGTCATGCCAAAGTGTTATAACATTTCATGTTTTGTTGTGCTTGTGCTTGTGTCCCCAGGTCCCCAGTGGAGGCTACACGTCCATAGGGAACGTACGTGACGCGGTCAATCCCATCCCCAAGGACAAGATGGAGAGCTTCTTCCTCGGAGAGACTCTGAAGTACCTCTTCCTGCTGTTCTCTGACGATCCTGAGCTGATCAGTTTGGATAAGTATGTTTTCAACACCGAGGCTCATCCCCTCCCTATCTGGCCTTCTGCATCATGACCTGCGCTGGATTCTTCATCGGAATCAGGGAGCAAGTTGAGCTTCAGAGCAGAACTCGTCCTCTTCAAAGTCATTTAATGGTCTTGTACTGGCGTTTTTGATGGCGGTGAGTAGTCTGACCTGTGGTGGTAAAGCAAACACCGATCGGACTGGAAGGATGAAATGCTTCATCATGTAAAGGTCGTTAAATGATTTGTCTAAATCCGCACACTCGCTTGCTATTAGAGATAAAATTCCAGTGTAAGTAGGTTATTGCTGCTTGTCATCCACGTTTTAGGGCTTATCTTACTTGCATAAGACAGCTTAGATCTCATGCTGTAAAAATGCCAGGCATTTCTGATGCAAAATGAAGTATTAATTTGCCGTTTTTTTATATCTTCTTGTGTATTGACGCACGTGAGGTTTTGCATTTCGTCTTGTTGACGTGACAAGCTCTTACACGGGGGACCTACAAACACATTTCAGAGTGTTACATTTATGAGATACAGGATGCATTTAGGACCATATTGAATAGTGAGCCGTTTGTTTTTAAGAGATATATTTTATTTGATGGCTCTAAGGCTCGGGAGATTTTATTTGTTTCTGTTCACTTCATCTGACAGCTTTAGCACTTTAGTAAAAGCCTGCGACTTGATTTAGTGGCGTTCCCTCAGGAGCCTCTTGAGCTGCAGCACTGTTTTGTGTTGTGATCCACAACTTCACCAGCTGTAAGACAAAAACTCCAGCTAGACTTTTGAGTTGTTTGACAAAAACGACCCTGTTTAAAAACGATTTAAAGGAGCTGCTTGTCATTTTGGATGCTTCTGCTACCTGTGCGGTGAATCGCAGTGAAAACAGTGACAAGCTTCCTAAGGCTTGATTTATATTTCTGTCTTTTTGTATCTCGGAACTTCACGCACAGATGTCTGCCAGCATACTTGCAATTAAAGGAAAACTCCACCCTGAAACACGTATGTTTATGAAATATTTGTGAGCTTGATAGGAGAAATATTTGAACCTGACTCAAACATTAGGGACAATAGTCAGGTTTCATTGTTATCTCCTATACTCTCAACGTCCCAGAATGCAATGCAGGTATACGAAGCAGTTACTGCAAAGACTCAGCTCGGCTAGTTAGCGATCTGTGAGATCGGCGATGAGCGAAATAGCATCCGCGGTGGTATAAATCGGAATATCGAAGCTTTGAGCGGAGTGTACGGATGAGGAGTTGAGAGCTGGAAAGACTAAAAGACTAAAGCACTGCTGAATCACTCTAAAAACCTTCCATCACCAAATAAATATTGTATGCCACTTAAGATCAGATGTTAATTATAAAGATTAATATGCAAGTCATTCAGGGTGGATTTTTCCTGTAGTGGATGTAGAGCATTTGGATGTAAAGAAGAAGGAGACAAGTGGATAGTGCTAGAGTTGTATACACTGTACATGAGAACTATTTATGGCGGCATTACCTACCCGGAAACACTGTATGTCTCTGCCTTATTTCCCTAACAAAAACGTGTACATGGTGCAAGCTGTTTTTTTTATTGAAACGTCCAGTCAGAAATAAAAAAAAGAAATAGCACAAAGTAAGCATGACCGCTACTTAAACTTCGGCAGCGTGGCTGGCCCTATAGTTGTTTGTGATGATCTCATGATCTCATCTCATGAGTTTGTGTTAATGTTTACCTGATGAACTTGATGCAAAGAGAAATGACTCAATGTCCCCACAATGTCCCCTGCAAAAAACTCATTCAATGTCTATTTATTAAAAAGGAAAAAAAATAAGTCTTTATTAACAGTGTTTGTTTATATCTGGTGGAATTTGACCAACTGAGTTATACTGCGAGAGTGTACAAACAGAAGGAACTGCTAGAGTGGAGCAGAAAAAGAAAGCATACATGATCTCACCGATCAGCGTTTGCCTGATGCACAGCACCACACGTTCACACCGAAACGTGCAGTCAGAAATGTCACCTGCCGTGCGAGCCCCGACGTGCTACGCTTCCCCGTAATCCTTTTCTGTGACTCGTGATGCAACTATGCAGAAATATAAATCATAACCGTAAGTGGTCTAGTCGAGCAGTTGTGTTGCCACTGGGGGTGGAGCTGATTTCAGGGCCAGAAAATTGCATACAGAAGCCTGAAATGACGAAATTAGTGAACTCTGTTACAAGGCAATATTGTTTCTAAAGCTGTGGTTCTCAAAGCACGGTCCATGAAGGATAGCCAGGGGGTCTGCTGTTTTTTATTTAAATTTAGTTTTTAAGTTATTTATTGAGTTCTTACACTTATTAGCCTGTTTGGCTGGTCAAAAACAAGTCAAATTTAGAAATAGAAAGCTAGAAATGTGTACTGACGGGTCCTGTGAATTTTTTATTTTTTTTTAACTGCACTTTTGGGTTTAAAATACCTTTAAAAAAAGTTTTTTTTTAGACTATTTATTTTATGGGCATAATTCAACTATTCAGATATGAAGCTCATTAACTAGACCATTAAATATGAAGCTCATTATTATTTGTTAATTGGTTATTAGGTAATTACTAATGAATTCAATTAATTCATTTAATTAATTTAATTAATTATATAATAATATATTGCTAATTTATTGGCATTGTAGAGCTTTTTATTTCACTTACAGAACACATTTTTATTAAACGTGTCTCAAGATTTATTGTCATTATGTAAAATTATGGTTATTGAGTTATTGCATCTTGGATTACATCCATTCGATTCTGGTGTCCAGGCTAATAACTTAAAAAAAAAAAAAAACCTTATGAACTTTGGCATTAAACCACTCAACTAATGAGTACTTGACTCACCAGTAATCACAATTTATTCAGTTATTCCTTGACATTAACTTACATTGTTTTGCACTAAATATGAGTGTGAGTTCACTGCTTAATAACTCGGCAACAGTATTTATAATAAGCATTTGTTCTGATCATTTCTTTTGCTGTAATCTGTATATTTGCAGCAGTGTTTGCCAAAACTTTGGGGCATGTAGGGGGAGAAAAGGTTACAGATACAGCCGTTTAATGTGCAGTCATTCTCATTTCATTGTTCGAGGGCTTATTCTAGCTCACGTCATGCTTTATTTTTTATACCCTGTCATTTTGGAGGTTTATCTGTGATAGGTTACCATGTGCTCTAAACCTTCTGAAGGTCTCGGCTAATACGTAGATAAGCCTTTAGCGAAATAGCAGATTTCATTGCATTGTAATTTATTGCAGGAATGATCGACACTTCTGTCCTGATGATTCCTGTTTGTGTTTTACTAGCATGCACTCTCAGTAAAGGAGATGTGAAGGGAGCCGTGTCTCAGGGCCAGGATGTTTTTAGTAATGGCGTCTATTCTCGTGTGTATGTAATGCATTGATGGGGGGGGAGTTCGGAAAATGTGTCTATCATTATTTATTATGAGTCTTTTAAAGTGTCATACACAACAGCAACCAGTGAAGGACAGCCGTCAAAAAGGATTGCATTTACGCTATATACACTCACTGGTCACATTATTAGGAACGCCTAATAAGGAACACCTGCTCATTCATGCAATTATCCGTTCAGCCAGTCATTTTTCCAAACAAGATGGGTAAAAGACCAGGCAAAGTTTTTCCAATCTTTCCCATCTTCAACTGTCCTGTTTTCCGTGAGCCTGTACCCACTCAGATTCTTGTTCTTGGCTGACAGGATTGGAACAGGATGTGGTCTTCTACTGTTGTTTCTCAACCACCTCAAGGTTTGATGTGCTGTGCGTTCTGAGATGCTTTCCTGCTCATCACGGTTGCAAAGAGATGGTGATTTGGGTGGATATTTGGGTGGATATTTGAGTTACTGTAGTCTTACTGTCAGCTTGAACCAGTCTGACCGTTTTCCTCTGTCCCCCCCTCATCAACAAGCCATCTCCGTCCACACAACTGTTTTTTGTTTTTCGCACCATTCTGTGTAAATTACAGGAGATCAGCAGCCACATGATTGGCTGATTGGATAATTGCTCCTATAAGTGTCCTGTGAGTGTATATTAGAGATCTTTTATTTTTTATAGTAATGCTTAATATAGGATAACAGCAAAAAAAAGAAAAATGTCTCCTCTGGATACAGTGTTTGCATAACGAACCAAACAACTCCCTCCTTGCTGCTTTTGGCTGCTTCCTGTGTTTGTCATCAGATATGTTTTAAGATGATTAACTGAACTTCTGTACCACATTCTGTAAATAAATGAAGATTCCCCAAACTGTTTGAATTTCCAAAATAAAAAGGTTTGACTTGAGTGCATGTGCTGTGTTTGATTATAACATCTTGCATCTTAAAACGAATATTGTCATAAGGCATTCATGCAGTGGCTGATGTATGATGTCATTATTTGTCAAGACTATTTATTTTGTGTATCAGCACACCCATTATAGTTTACCCTTGTTGGTAACTTCCATGACAGTTCTCTTATTTGTTGGCATAACAGTCTATTTATTGTGCTATTTTTTGTGCTAGTTACCATATACCAGATCTTATGACAGGTTTTATTGTGGAAAAGAATGCTTTATAAACATGTTGTAACATCCTAATTTCTCATTTATGTCTAACAGTATATGTCAGTGTCAGATTATCGTTCTCGGTATGGGGTTTGATTACACCTTTTTTCATATTGTTGAATGTTAACAAATTCGTTCTGTCCTGAAGACATTCCTGTGTTGGGAAATGTAAAGCTACAGCTTTACCTTTGGCTGGTACAAATCACTGACACTGTAGACTCCTTCCATGTTAAATAAATGTCTCCTTACAGTAAGCTTCACCATATCAACAAATACATACATTTTTGATTTTTACATTTTTTTATGTCCAGTATCAGTCCCTGTGTTAGCTGTGGTATAGTACATTTCCCATAACACACACACATATGCCAGCTATATTACAATTTAAGGCATCAAACATTAATTACAACTAATTCTCTGGACATAAATTGACATGTCATGGCATGTTTAAACATGATTATGTCCTCCATGAGTCAGAATATTGGTTGGAACCACTGGTTTCTGGGAGGAGCATCAGATTGAGATAGTTTGCTGAACAGAACTGGGCCTTATAGCTTTTACAGACCCTCAGCTCAGGCAATTTCCTGCTTGGCTAGAAGCTGGGGCGAGCGCAGACCCTGCTGACCCTGCTGCTTCTTCAGAGCTGAAAGCGTACATAATTACCTGTCTTTTATCTTGCCTGTTTACAGCCCACTCTAAGTGTCTCAGAAGTTGAAACCAGCAATGTTTGTAGCCTTGTGAGTTTTTTTGGGCTGTGACCTGGACAGTTAATGTGCCACTGATGCTGTTTTGACTACACAATTTTCTTATTTAGTGCTCATTTTAACTCAGAAATGCTGCAGACTCAAGATCCTGATTTGTATCATGGTTTAATGGCCAATGGTAATGACTAAATTTCACACTACTATCAGGACTCCATTGCTATGAGTGTTTGAGTGTGATATGAGTGTATTATCTAAGTAATCCAAGGCCATAGTTCAAGACTGTCTGATTATATGAGTGTGTATGAATGTCTAACAGCAGACTCTGGCTTCTGTGAGATCCCAACTGTGCTAGGAGCCAAGTACGGTTACCATTACCACATGCCCTTAGGCTGTATGTGAGCCCATGGCAAAGGATTTGAATGTCTGAAAAGTCCTTTTCAGATCCCAATGGGGAGAAAAGTGAATTTATCAAGTGTCAGTGTAAGGTAGGAACATAATGCAATGCTGTATCTGTTAATGCTCCAAATATCTGTACCTGTATAGAGATTTAAACAAGTGGGTGTGGCCTATAACAGAAGGGTGTTTTTCTTTCCTTCTTGTTTTGTAATTAAAAAGGATTCCTACCACAGTGCCGCCAGAAACACCAGAAAACAGGTAGAAATGCCATAACTGTCAGCATGGTGTATGAATTCTGGCTCTAACTGTTCCTCAGCCTCAGCTATAGCACTCGAGTTCATACCTGGTCTCAATTAGAGTGCACGGGACTGATTTTTGTTGCATCCTGCAGGGTCTCAGGCAAGATGCACATGTCTAGTCTCAACTACATGCCCTGCGGCAAGCTTCCTTTAATAAAGGGCAGCTCCTATTCATATCTGTTTTTTGATCGGTTTAGAACACTATCTGTGTTTATCTGTTCATTCAAATAATATATTTGTGTGTGGGTACGGTGGACTCTATGATAAGTCAGGGGATTAACCGTGTTCTGACTTGGAGTGAAAACGAATAGATTTCGGAATAATCGCAAGCAAGAAGAAATGTTTTTAGTAGCATTTAGATATAATTTGGGATTAATGCCTCTAATTGCTGCACTTCACAGTTTGTCAAAAGCAGATGAAAGAAGAGGATGGATGTCAGCTGCTTCCTGCGGATGACTCATGATTAGGTGACAATGAGCCTGAAAGAGCCTGCCATCTTGCACCATTTATCCAGGCAGAGTGAGTCAGCGGTGATATAAAGACATTCTACACATGCATGTACTTTAATACACGGAAATATTAATGTTAAAGAATATGATAAACGGCACACTTTATGTACCTCGTGTCACAAGGCTGACTTAACAACGTCTTAAATATGTCATGTTGTCATGACAGTTTATGTCCAGTTGTATTGCAGTGTCATGTTACTATTACCAATAATTCATGATAAACTGCTCTAATGCTTGGCTTCTTCACGGTTTCTTTGGATGTTTAATGGTTCTAGATGTATACGTGGGTTCTACTATTTATGTCAATTTCTAATAAAAGGTTATGAGCTCTGTTGTAGGGTTCTGCATAGAACCTTCACTTGTTATCTTTAAAAGACAAACCAAAAAAACCCTTTAGGGTACTAAAAACTTTTGTTTAGGTTTTGTTAATGTATTACAACAACATTGTCTGCCAGCCACATGCTAACTTGAGTACAATTAGCAAGAATTAGCACGAGACTACTACTACAGTTAATAGTAAAATACACGAAACAGCGCTATACAACTAGACATGCATTTTAATGGCAACTCATACTGCCATATGACGCCATATCTTCCAGGATAGAGTGGTTATGTTAGTCTAATGATGCCAGATTTAATCAAACTCTTACCTGAGAACGATAAAGAGAGAGGAAGGCAGTGATTCATGGAACAAATACTAAAAATATTGGCCAAGCAGGCCAGTGCTGTGTCCTCAGTGCAGGTAGATGGGGGATTAGCTCTACTGGATGTCTAGAGAGCGGCTGTACTGCGTGGGCAGTGTGCACCGCTCTCATCTCCGCCAGTCTGACAGCCTCTCCACAGGGACCACCTGTCTGCCTGACTATTCAGAGCTAATGGTAAACACTGCAGCTCTCCATATAGCCTGTGAGCGCTCTCCTATGCACTGAAAGGTGCGTCATACGCCCACGTGGCATTCATGCCTTTAACCCAGCCAAATACAAACTGTATGAACTGTCACTCAGAAGCCGGCTTTGCCGCCAGAGTCTCTAGATCTTGGTGGTGCGTGGAAACCAATACAGTTTTTCAAAATGCTCTGTGTGATTTGTGATTTATGCCATGCCTCTATCCAGTTCTACATGCCTTATCAAACCTCAGCAGTTGCAGTTCAAAATCAGTGGCTGGATTCATACCCTAACAGCAATATGAGGATGTCAGGGCTAAGTGTGTTAGCATGAACAGGAGCATATTTACTGCCTCATGCATATAATAAAGCTTTTTATATTCCCCACTGTGTGCTGAGCTGTTCTGACGTGGCATTTCTTGACCCAATTAATTTCATGCCACACAGCAAGTTGCAAATTACGCATAGCTGCTATTTGCACTTTTAATGGGCCTCTTTTTTAAATCAGTGAAGGTCAAGAGAATGCAAGTGGGAGAAGATGGGTTCAGCTGAGAGCTATTTTTCAAATCACTTTCAATAGGTTGGACAGAGAAAGGTTAAAACATAGAGCCTGAACTCTGTAAATACAGTAGGACAGGCACGATATTTATAGCAGTGCCATTAAAGCCATTTACACCATAAATTGAATTCTCGATTGTGATTAGTCCGAAGTTACTGATGAAATTTCTGCAAGGCAAGTGAAATATGCCATATTTCTTCAATAACAGCTTACACAGGGACAAGTATGGCAGATACTCCACATAAACAGATTTTTTAAAATTTAATTGTTGATATGATGAAGACTGTCATTAATTCCCGCTCTCCGCGCTCATTAGTTCCTCTGCTAGTTTCTCTTGTTTTGACCCATGCCTGTTTGTCTCACATTTTGGATATGCCTATTATTACCTTACGTTCTGACCTCTGACTACAGTTCCTGGTTTGCCCTCAATAACGTTCACACAGATTTAACACACTTGCATCCTAATCAAACCGCACGTTACAGAGACGTTTGTTTCACATTTTTTTTGGAAGGAGTCTCCAGTGTCAGCACTTGATGGTCCACAGGATGGTCTTTGCTGTTTCTTGGTTTCTCTTTTGTCTCATAAACTTTTGAGAGAGAGAGAGAGAGAGAGAGAGAGAGAGAGAGAGAGAGGCTGGTGATTAAAGGACTATTTATACCTGCTATAATACAAGTGATAGGAACTAACTTGTTTCACAACATTAAATGTAACAGCAAATGGATCAAAATTGCAACTTGTTCTTTAGTAAATAAAAAAATTGCTAACATTGGAAAATTGCTAACATTGGAAAATATGATATAAGAGGAATAAAACACTTGGTGGCATGCTGCTATTGGAATCAACTTTGATTAATTTCCCATAACGGTATGCTTTATTGTGTTTTATTCCTTAAATAGCTAACAGGATGTATGTCTTTGGATATTAATAGAAGACCACAAAAAAATTTAATAGCATGCTCTTAATTGTGCTATATACTACAAAGGACAGAGATGCACTGATGATACCAACAATCCCAATGTTCTCACTCTGATCCTTCTTTTCTTGAGAACTAAATGGAAAACAGCCTAGGGATGAACTCAAGGCAGACTGGAAAGGAGCACGTTTAAGGCACGTTAAGGCAAGGCTTATTAGCTGTAAGCCTATAAGCCCGACTTATGTTAAATATCAATCAAACATCCTGCAAATAGTGAACAATTTTGTTTGGTACTAAAGAAGCTTTATTCTCGCACAGCATTCAAATGTAGTCATCTGACGTGGGTGGATGTGATGAAGAAAGAAAGAGCATCTATGTTAGCTTACAGGGTTAAAAAAAACTTCAGTGGGTGGATTTGTAATGCATGCAGGCAGTCTGGGTATTGAGCCTAATAAGCAGAGACACCATATAGATGGGCAAAATGAATCAATACAGAGAAACTAGAAAAGGTCAAGGGTGTGCAGGAGTGGAGGAGGAGAGGAGTGAGCAGCCGGTTTAAAAAAAAAAGAAGCTTGAAATGTCATCCTTGCTTCCATTCCCAATTTGCAGTAAATGAATTATATTGATAATTAAGGTAATGGGGGCTCTCAAATACCCTTTTTGGGTATGATCTACCCATTTTAAGCATCCTGGATGGTTCCGTCTGTCTGTCTTTCTGTGTATGTTTTCATGAAAAAGACCTCACACCAACTGTTGGCTGATTATTTATTCAACAGAAAGTCTGTAAACATTTCAGAGTAATGTTTATGCACCATCTGATGGTCATTAAAAAAGTTAGTAGACACTATAACAACTTCACAACCAGTCAG